>ML812691.1:46506-57227 GCA_009831015.1 Picea engelmannii
GCAATCGAGATATGGGGGTGAGAGGGAGATAATGGGAGGGAGGGAGAGAGTCAAAAAGAGAAGAAGATAGATCGAGAGTGATATGGAGAGATAGAGGGAGGGGGTAGAGACAGAGGGAAGAGGTAAATAAGGGGAGGGAGATAGAGAGCCAAAAACAACATAAGAGAGGTCAAGAGTGAGATTGAGAGAGAGAGAGAGAGGGAGGTAGAGGGGGGTAGAGAGAGGGAGGGTGGAGAGAGAGAGAGAGGATGGGTGTAGAGAGAGAGTGTGCAAGAGTGTGAGAGGAGGAGAGAGAAAGAAAAATAGGGGCGTATAGAGAGAGTGTGAGAGGGAGGGAGTGTTGATATTATGGTAGTTGCGGGAGGTATTAACCTCCATGTGTAACCCTACCAAGAATATAATATTATTGGAAGAAAGACAAACCCTAAAACGTTGGATAATAACCCTAGGAGGCAAGTCGACTTAAGAGAATATTTATTATTGAGTTATTAGCCTCCAAAAGTAGAAGTCAACCCAATTAGGTCACTTGGAAGACTATAAATAAGAGGGAGCTAGATCTCATTTGTCACCTCACCTATCACAACTACATAAGGCTAGTGGTGCACAAGTTTGGAGAGGATCTGTAGCTGCAACTGCTGCAACTGACAAATTTCAGTTTTGGCTTGGACTTTCTCTTGGTTATGGTTTGTACTTTCTTCTTTGATTTTGGTTATTCTTTCTTAGTGCACTAGCCCTGGAGAGAGGTACGCTACCTTGATTGGCTATTTGGTTCTAGTTCTCTCTACCAAGGTTAAGATGCTCGAGGGTGGTTTCAACCTATGTTTGGGTGACAATATTACTATATTGTCTATGGTGAAACGAGCACACCTATTATTTCTAATAGGTTATGGGCCCACACTGTCTTCACACAGTGTAACCGTTGGAAGATATATTGGGCGGATTTTTGCTCAGTTACAGTTGTAGTTGCAGTCAAAGTTTTTGCTGCAGCAACAAAACTCTAACCCTCTTGTTGAGGAACCTTAAGTGAAGAGATTGACCTAATTTTGGGATAGCCTAGTGTGTCGTAGCCTAGCACACCTCCTGGTACTCTCAGCAAGCTAAGATGTCAAGTTTGATTTTTTGGTAAAAGTCAAAGGATGACCAAGTCAAAGTAGTCATGACTTACTCTATGAAGTCAAAAAATAATTTAGAAGGAGCTTCTAAATTCAGAGCATGGAAGAAAATGATTGATCTCATCCTTGCCAAGAATAAAGTGTTAGATATCGTGAAAGGAAATATCGTGGAACCACAGTTTGAAGAAATAAAAGAGAAGGAACTTCAAAATGTTGCAGTTATGGAGAAGTTCAAAGACAAAGACATCAATGCCATGAGTATCATAGTGGACTCTGTAAAATACCACTTGATACCCTACTCTCTCATACTGACTCATCTAAGAAGATGTGCGATGCCCTAACTAATCTCTTCTCAGTCAGAAACATTGGACAAGTAATAATCTTTAAGAATGAGCTTCATGACATGAAAATGAATGATGATGAAAGCATAACATCATACTTTGTGAGAATCTCTTAGTTAAGGGATCAACTACAAACTATTGAAGAAATCATTTCAAGTCAACTATAGTGCTCAATGGTCTTCCCAAGACATGGGATGCATTTTCCACAAGCATGAACACAAGAAAGGATTATCCCACATTTGAAGAACTTTGGACTTGTTATGAACAAGAAGAATCAAGGATTAATGAAAAAGAGAAACCCCAAAAGAAATACGATGATCGAGATTTCACAACAAGGTTCAATAATTTCAGGAATAAGAAGAAGTTTGGCTCAATGAATAAACCAAATCAAGAAAAGGATATGTCAAAAATACAATGCATCAACTGTCAAAAATATGGTCATTGCAGGAACCATTGTCCTGAGTTAAGAAAAAGGAAGGAAATAGACGAAGCAACAGTTTTCGAATAAAGGGAACCCTCAAAGAAAGTCAAGCAGAATAAAAAAAACTTCTTCTTCTAAGTCAAGGTAATAATATTCTTCAAAGATATTGTATATACCATGTTTACATAGTTCCTGTACACATCATATATATCTTTTTCCTGTAGAAGATAATATGTTCAAGTGAAACAATACCTATGGAAGAATAACAAGATAAGGATTTCTATCACGATGACTACAAGTCAAGCAATACACATGAAAAAATGAAGTACATTGACAATCCTTGGTAAAAATTCCTATGGAAGCTATTACATAAGTAAAAACTACAAGATAAGCCGAAATCATAATCAAACTTGAAGAGACCCAGAAGAATTCAAAACAGAAAGAAGTCAGCAATCAAGAGGAAATTAGAAAAATACTTATGACACTTTGGAAAACGCAATAAGGATGCAATCAGAAGCATGGACTCTCTTAGACGGAGGGAGCGGATTACAAAATTACAAAAGAAGAGAACACATTCATGTATGAAGCAAGGATTAGGAGGGAGTTAATCCTAAATAATATGATCCATTGATGATTATGAAGTATCTTTCCTTGTTCCCATTGAAAGCATCAACCATGATAAGCAACACGTGTTCAGAATAAGTCTTCTTCGAAAAGAAGCCTCAAAATATCCTTGGTTGTCCATCTACATCCATGATCCTATAATGAAAGGAAGAAGTTGGAATATTCAGGGCATGGAATATATAGAAGACTCCATGGACCCAAGAACTAAAGTGAAACATGAGGAAGAACATGAAGATCCCAAGAAAGAAAGAAAAGCCAAAACAACCAATTGTTATACCGATAATCACAATACTACCAACTTGGTTTGAACCCACTAGAAGTAATCAAGCAGAAGAAATGGAAGTTATGATGAAGAACAATATATATAAGAAATTGTGAAAAGGGGGTTATGAATGGAAGCATTGCAAGATTCAGAACTAGAGGTTCTTCTAGAAGGAGGAGAAGACTATGATAACAACATGTTCCCATAAACCAGATATACCTCTATCTGAGCTATTATATCTCTTGCAATATCCATGGATTGAAGTTTACATCAGTTGGTTGTAAAAGAATGTTCCCCAAAAGATAATTTGAGGAAGAAGCTTATGTAAATCAATCTCAAGGTTTTGAGGTATACCAGAAAGAGACCCATGTATGCATATATAAGAAGACCTTCTATGGATTCAGATAACTTGATGTAGAGTATCTCATATACAACAAAAGCATGGTGAAAATTGTCTATGACAGAGATAGTGTATCATAATAGTTACTCAGAAGTATGGGATGATGGATTTCTAATCCATGGAAAAATCTCATGATGATAGAAGAAGTTCTACTTGGATATGTTTCAGTCCGAGCCTTGCCACAATTTCATGAGCTAGAAGGAAACATAAGTGTTGAATTCGACCATGATATATATTGTAATGGTCAGAGCTACATGAATCCTTTAGAGAAAACCAGTTTTCCATAACATACCAAAGTACATTGAGATCAAGAATTACATTCTCCATGATGAAGTCCAGAAAATAGAAGTGGTTCTCCAATATATCTCCATAGATGAACAAATATTAGATATTTTTGTAAAACCTCTATCCAAGATAAAAATTTTGCAAGTTGGGGCTCGTGGAGGTGACTTCCTTATTGAAAAAGGAAGAGATTACTCCCAGGTAGGGAGGGAGAATTGATGTGTTATTGATTTATGGATAACCATTTTTCAGTTCGAAAAATGGTCCAGGATGAGTAGTTCCTTTCCAGTTCAGAAAGTGGTTTGAAATTTATGATGGACAAGAATTTTCCAATTTGGAAAATGGTCCAGATCAGACAATCATTTTCGCAATGAAAAATGGTTTGATAGATTGTTGATGTACCATAGATAACGATTCGCCTTGTGTCCAGTGTGGGGAAATGGTCTAGGACAGTCATTCTTCTTGGAAGTCACTCTGAGTAGTGGTCAAGTAGAATGGTCTGCCTTTCTAGACAATCATTCTTTCGAAGTTCACAGTTGTGAGCAGTTTCGAAGAATGGTTCATTTTTGGAGGTTGGTGCATGAAAGTAATTTCCATTAGGAAATGGTTCGGACAATAATTCCCTAGGGTAGACTCATTCTCTCCAAGTTGCACTATGATTAGTTCCATAAGAATGGCCCAGTTAGGTGAATGGTCCAGGTTTAGCAATCAGGGACAAGCATTCCCTAGAGTAGACTCATTCTCTCCAGGTTGCACTATGATTAGTGTCGTAGGAATGGGCCAGTTAGGTGAATGGTCTAGGCTAAAAAATCAGGGACAATTATTCTTCTATGCTTGAGAAGAATATTCTAGATAGCCCATCGCTGATGTTTTACCTTCTGAGGGTAGATGCTCTTCCAGATCTCACAAATGTGAGTGGAAGAATGGCCTAGATGACTTATTTTATATCATGATATTGTTTTTATATAGGTTGATACAAGGTGATATGATTGCTATGTAGACTGTATGTCTCTAGACAATACATGTGTGTTACTGTGGTGGATGTGTTCCACTAGTTGTGACTATGTGTCATTGATTAAGTAGTTGTGTGCTACTTGGTGTGGTTGTGTACCACTGGATAGTAGTTTTGTACTACTATGGATAGACACAATTGTTTTCTATTGAATGGCCTTGTTCTGATTTTCATGAAGACTACTCAATAGCGTTGGAAATGATTATTAGCTATATGGATAGTTAGTGTGCTGGTGGAATAACATTTTTCCAGGAAGAAAATGGTCCAAGACATTTATTCTTCTAGGATGTATGTCTGGATTAGAAGAATAGTCCTTGTATCCCATGGCGTGGCTTCCAACATTTGTTGGAATAATTATTCTTCTAGGACATATGTCTGGATTAGAAGAATGGTTCTTTTATCACTCTGTGGAGTGAGTGACTTATTCAGTATCATGCCCGATTACTCAGATGGAGTTTGGGTTCAAGGGATGATGCAATCGATGCTATCAGATGATATTGATAATAATGAGGGTGCTTGTGATATAATCATGAGATGGCTTGTATGGCTATGATTATTCTACCGATTGAATGGTATGCTTGTGCTAAATACCATTGCCTTCAATACCTCCTTAGCTAGGAGGGAGTTTTGATATTATGGTAGCTACGGGAGGTATTAAACTCCACGTGTAACCATGACAATAATAGAATATTCTGGGAACCAAGAGAAACCCTAAAACGTTGGATAATAACCCTAGGAGGCAAGTTAGCTCAAGAGAATATCTATTATTGAGTTATTATCCTCCAGAAGTAGAAGTCGGCCTAGTTAGGTCACTTAGAAGATTATAAATAAGAGGGCACTAGAGAAAATTTGTCACCTCACCTCTCACAACTGCATAAGGCCAGTGGTGCTCAAGTTTGGAGAGGAGTTGCAGCTGCAGCTGCTGCAACTCAAAATTTTCAATTTTGGCTTGGACTTTCTATTGGTTATGGTTTGGACTTTGTGCTTGGCCTTTGGTTATTCTTTCTTGGTGTGTTATCCCTAGAAAGAGGTACACTACCTTGATTGGCTATTTGGTTCTAGGGTTTGCTTCCAGAATTATTCTCTATGTTAAGGTTAAGGTGCTCGGTGGTGGCTTCGGCCTATGGTTGGGTGAAAATATTGCTATATTTTCTATGGTTAAATGAGAACACCTATTATTTATAACACAGAGAGGGAGAGAGAGAGAGGATGGGTGGAGAGAGAGGGGGAGAGGAAGGGGGGGAGAGAGGGAGACATAAAAGGGGGTTTGATCCATATTTATGAGCATAATGAAATGAGACCACATATTTATAATATCAACACATAGACACAGTGAACAATAACAAAGATACAGTAAAATTTGACTTCTATTAAATAAGAAATATGTTGAAAACTATAAAATGCAGACTGAAAACAGGTTTGTTAGAATGCTAGAAGCTTATCTCTAAGAAGAGATGTGACAACTACGCTCATTCGCAAGAAGATGAGTAAAATGACGCTCTGAAGGAATTTTCAAAATAAAAATGAATTCAAAAACCCTAAACATCCAAAAACCTAACCCTAGGAGATGAAGCACGAAAAGTCATGTGGGCCCCATTGGGGTAAGTTAGTACATCAACTTCCCAGGGTCATAACTTTTGAAAACGATCCTCGTTTAGGGAGAATGATATCTCAATGGAAAGGTATTTATGAGGAGATTCATTAAGGGGGATCAATAAGAGCCTTTGATTATAATTTAGGTTCATGATCGTGAAAAAATGTCGTTAAGGCCCTCAAAATGGCCCTAGAAGTTCACAAACCGAAAAACTACTAAAACTAGTAAGTTGCCAAAAAATGTTTTGAGCTAGTGGGAAAATGTGGGTGGCCACTGAGATACTCCTATATAAATACTCCCCACTTAGGAAGCAGTGGTCTCCATTGCATTGAGTGCCCCCATAAGATGAGGAAATTTCTGTTGAATTTGGCCTCGGGTGAGCCACTTGCCTTGGTGCAGGAGCTACCTTTCTTTGACAACCCGATAAAGTTGGATCCTATGCTAGTGAATGCCTTTGACATGTGTGTCCATGATATGATCAATGGATTCATGTTCAATGCATTAAAGGTTGAGCTCTGGTGGTTTCAACTATTTTTTTATATCCAAGGTGTCCAATAATGGTGGAAGATAAGGCCGAAGGAGGTCCACATTGAACACTAGGTGCAAGACAAGGAAGGGGGGAAGGTTGAGCTAAAACGAATTGTCACCCACAACCTTGGTGATGGTGTAGGTTCCATAATGGAGTGGAAAAATATTCCAATGAGGCCCTGTAAGGCATTCTTTCTACAAGTGCAATCAAACTTTGTCTCTCACCTGAAATTGGTGTGGCACCCAGTGTTGATCATGGCACTTCTTGTACTTAGCATTGGACTTCTGTAAAATATATTGAACCTATTGAAGGATGTGTTGGATCCACTCAATGAGCATTGTGGTGAGTATCACAACTGGAGGTCGGCTGAGGTAATCAACGAATTGGTTGGTACTTCTTGTTTTATACTTGATGTTGAGGTGGAATTGTTTCAAATATATGGACCACTTCTAATGGTGGAAATTCTGCAATTTTCCTTATGTCTTCATGAACTACAACGATTTATGATTAGTTTGGATGACTGTCTCCTTCCATAAAATGTAATTCCTCCACTGGCGGTAGGCTTTCACAATGGAGTACATTTATTTTTCATAAGTAGGGTACTTACGGATGACATATGTTAGTGTCTCACTATGATAGTCCATGAGGTGGTCGTGCTAAGTGATGGTTGCACCCACAACATAGTCTGAAGCATTTGTCTCGATCTCAAAGGGCTATTGCAGGTCATGTAATGAAATAACCGGGGAGGAGTACAAGCGTTTCTTCAAATCATCGAACGCTTTCTATTGGGATAGGCCCCACACAAATTTTTCCTTACCACCACCCCTGGTTATTTGGTTGAGTGCCCATACAATATGGGAGAATCCCAACACGAACTTGGGATAGAAATTGACATGGACTAAGAAGCTCCAAACCTCAGTGAGCGTAGTTGGGGCTGGCTAGTCACGAATGACTTGGATCTTAGCTGGATCAACATGTACACCATGCGCATCAACAATGTATCCTAGGTACTGGACCTTGTTCATGCCAAAAAATCATTTTTCCAAGTTCGCATATAGCTTGTGCTATTGCAAAGTGTGTAGAACCTGTTGAATATGTTGCAAGTGTTATGCCCAAGTCTTATTGTAGACAAGGATGTCATCCAAATAAACCACCACAAAATAATTAGTTAAAGTCTACAAGATAGTATCCATCATCCTCATGAAATTTGTTGGGAATTTTTCAAACCAAAGGGCATGACCAACCATTCAAAAATACATTCTTTTGACTTGAAGGAAGTTTTCCATACATCTGTCTATTCTATTAGGACCTGATGGTAGCCAGAATTCAGATCAATATTACTAAAGTATTTGGACTCCTTGAGTTGATCAAGAAGATCGTCAATTCAGGGAATCAGGTACCGATTTATGAATGTGATTTTATTTAGGGCTCGGTAATCAATGTAGAGTCTCCAAGTCCCATCTTTCTTCTACACCAACACGATTGGGATTCCACAAGGTGATGAACTGGGTCGAATGTTCCCCTTGTGGAGAAGTTATTGGATCTGACATTTAATATCCTGATTTTCTAGTAGAGAACAACGATAGACTAACCCATTAGGTAGTGATGTGCTGGGGGTCAGATCGATGGGATGATTGACCTGGCAGTGAAGAGGTACCCCAATAGATGATGAGAAGATGTCTTTGTATTCTTCCACGACCTTATCCACTTTTTTCTGCTGCATCGAGAGGTCGTCCGCAGAGGCCATGGATGTGGTTGCAACCTTTCGCTCACTCTAAGAGCGAATCACGAAGAAGAAAAAACTTCTCGATATGAGAAATAACCTTCCTGCATTGCTTGGAAGAGATCAAGGAAATAACACTAGGTGGGACTTCCTCAGGTATCTTGTGAAATTTCCTTTTCAAATTAATAATAACACTACAAGGCCTAGACTCATATACAACATGATGTTTCCATAAATAAGGTTGGCCAAAAATAAAATCACAAACTTCAAGGGGAGAAACATAAAAAAATACCTCATCTTTGAATGGCTTGATGTCGTATGACATGAGACACTGTTTCCTAATGTGATGGTCACTTCCTTGACAGATCCATCCGATGGTGTAGGCTTGTGGGTGCGACATTGTCGGTAGGGATAGCCGCTTGACGAAATATGCTAAGATGAGGTTCTTCTGGCTACCGCTATCAACGATGAAGTGTATGGGAGTTCCTTTTACCCACATATGTGAATGAAAGAGGCGTTCTCCTTCCTCTAGCTCATCTGGTTTAGCGAGATAGATCTTGATGGTAACAACGATGGCACTGGGTTCCGTGTCAATGATATGTATCCCATTTTTTGGTCCCGACTTAGATTCAAAATCTACATCTGATTTAGAGGCTTTTACCTCAGCCATCAATGACTGCTTTGAGTGGAAATCAATAGTGTTGTATCAGGGGATCTTATGGAAGTCGCACCACTTCCCAGTATCTTTCTTCATATTCCCATTGTCCTTCTTTTCTTGCGTATTGAATTGGTTGTCATGAGGTTTCCCATATGTTCTCTGTCCTTTGTTGTGTGGATTGGAGATGCTCTTTCCCTACTTCTGCTGTGAGTGGTTCCAAGACCCAAACTATCATGTATTTTTTTTAAACTTCTGCTCAATTTTGATGGCATATTAATAGGTTGTTCCCAAGGATGAGATGTCCAAAAACTCCATTTATGTCTGGATGTATCTATGTATACCATCGTAGTACTTGAGCACCAGATGTCGCTTAGAATATTTGATACCTAGCTTGGTGTGCAAGGTATGGAAGACATTAGTGAACTCTGGCACTGTTTCATCTATTTCTTGCTATAGTGTGGTCCATCTTGTATACAATTCATCATAACTTCAAACTGGGTAGTATTGTTCCTTATTAGCATCTCTTAAGGAACCCCAAGTGGGTGCAACTGCAAATAATGTGGATCCCTCTATTTCCTTTTGCTCACAAAAATTCTCCCACCAATCTTTGACATGGGGAATGACCTTAAGGAGAGAAAATGTAATCTTTTCTCTATAGGAAAATTTGTGGACAAAAAATTACCCTTCTAGAAGGTTTAACCATTTATCTACGAAATATGCATCTAGTTCACCTTCAAATATAGGAATATTAAAATTGATATGTACCTTAAAGGGGTCAGCACCTCCACTTGAGGTGGATGCGTCGCTTGTCAACAGTTGTCGAAGGATTTTTGCAAAGTTTTCCATCATCACGTTCTTGTGTCACTCAAGGGCTTACTCGAGCAACATTTTGAAACGATCTCATGTCATGTCGTCTTTATTTTCTCCTACCATGGACTATTTATTGGGCATGTGAGAAAAGTTTTCCTCAATAGAAACAATCTCAATACCCAACTCTCTATACCCTGATCGCGTCGGGGATATGCATTAAAAAAAAGAGGAGAAGACTACTATGATATCACTGATCTGGATTTATGAGCGGAAAGAAATGAAACCACAGATTTATCATATTAACACAGAGACACAACGAACAATAACAGAGATACAGTAAAACTTGAATTCTATTAAATACTAAATATGTTGAAAACTGTAAAATGCAGACTTGAAACAAGCTTGCTAGAATGGTGGTAGCTTATCTCTGAGAAGAGATATGAAGGCTATGATCATTCACAAGAAGATGAGTACAATGAGGATTTGAAGGAATTTTTACAATAAACATGAATTCCAAAACCCTAGACATCCAAAAACCTAACCCTAGGTGATGAAGCGCTAAAAGTCATGTGGGCCCCGTTGGGGTAAGTTAGTACATCAACGTCCCAGGCTCTTAACTTTTACACAAGATCTTTGTTTAGGGTGCATGATAGCTTGTTGGAAAGGTATTGACGAGTAGCTTCATTTAGGGGGATCAATCAAATCCTTCTACTATCATTGATGTGTTTGATCATGAAAAAGCATCGTTTAGGCCCTCAAAATGGCCCCAGAAGTTCAGGAACCGAAAAACTACTAAAAATAGTAAGTTGCCAAAAAACTATTTTGATCCAATTGGAAAAGGTGGGTGACCACTGAGATCCTCCTAGATCAAGGTTAGAGAGAGAGAGTGAGATGAAGGGGGGAGACAGAGGGAGATAGAGAGGGGGGTATAGAGAGAAAGATGGGTAAAGAGA
>ML812691.1:68627-88329 GCA_009831015.1 Picea engelmannii
TATCACTTTGATGTCTGAATGCTATAAGTTGAATTGAGTTATCCCATTGATCCATCTCTGAAAAATACAAAAAATATTTATTTCTTAAGTTACCAAGCACCTCTGGTCTGCAACCACAGAGGGTTTCTTGGAGTGTTAACACCAGGAACTAGGTTGCATACTTGATCGTCTATTCACAGGCTCTAAATCAAACTTGGAACTTGACTCAAAATCAAAATTGGAACCTGACTCAACTAGATTTCCCCCCTGTCAGGGACAAGTGATTCCAATTCCCTTGACCGTCATTCGCAAGTATGGCCAAGAAGAGATCCAGCACATCAAACTGTCTTCCGGTGAAGACTCGATCTTCAACTCAAAAGACTACATCAACTGGGCTCCGATCATACCCTAAATCATCAAATCTTAAAAAGCATGCATGTCCATCAACTACAGAAATATCTCCAATCAAGTACGATTGTACTTGTGTATAAATCCGGTGATAAGAATGCTCCAATAAATTGGCTTCCAAACTCCAATGCCAATTCCCTAACCATTCAAAATGAATTTGTTTCCGCTTGCACTTTTGACACCTTAGTGAGGGATGATTTGTCTTCCCACAAAATTTGCATGGGTGAAGATCAAAACAGTTTGACTTATCATGGCCAAATCGGTGACAATGTTTGCAATGTATGGGTTCTTTATCCGACCGATTAGCAACATCATCATCAACTATATCTTGTACCTGTTCCTTACCAATATCCGCAAGCTTTGTCGTCTTATCATCATTCAAAAAACCTCCACTCACAAAGCAAATAGGTTCGCTATAATTAGGAAAATGAAAAAGGTTGTCAGCATCTTGTACATATCCTAGTCCATATCGATTTCGTTTAAATCATAATTCTTCCCATGGTTGAACAATACATTTATCTGCAACTTTTTCTGACATATGGACTTTATTCAACTCATCTTCATGTTTATGACTGTCATCACTAGTCAACTGAATGTCTTCATTATTTTCATCCTTGATGCCATTTTGGTTGTTGTAATCACATTGTTGGTGTCAAAGCAAACTTAACTCATCAGACAACAACTTGTTTTAATGTTTGAACATATCAATCTTCTTGTGTGTTATTTGTAAACAAGTAATCATTGTACTAAGAGTGCACTTGTTTATTGCAATTGTAGATTTTGTAGTTGAGTTAATTAATGTGCGCAATATTGTAAATAGTTTTTCAATTCTTTTCATTATGCAGAATATGAAAGAGAGATGCTTGTATGTTGATGCCACAAAATTCAATTTTGTATCATGCTGTGCATGCCAAGAGCAATCGTCTGTTGCATGAATGCCAAAAAATTACAGGATAACCAATAACACACACAAAGATCCTAAGAGAGACCTCCTTATTCAATTTCGGGTGGGTCAAAGAGGACTCCTTATAACTTCCAAAAACTCCTTATAACACATTTACAAAAAGTATTCAAATAAATAACAAACCCTTATAACTCCAATTACAATCAATGGAGAAAACTCCTCCATACAAAATTTTATAACTCTTTAAAGACACATCAAAACCTTATAACTCTTTTACAAAATGAATAGGACCCCACTTGAATTAAATAAGACTTTAAGAAAATCAAATTTTAATCCACTTCTTATAACTCCTTAAGTTGAATTTTTCTTTTTCTAAATATAAAAGGTCACATGAAATATCATTCCTTCAATACTCCACCATTCGTTCAAGAATCTGTTGATCCTTGGACTCGAAATGGTTGTCCACCATTGGTTCAAGACTCTGTTCAATACTCCATGAACGCAGCCTCTTCTTGCTCTAGTTCCACAAACAAACAAACGCTTCCTTCAGATCGCAAACGGTCTAGCGGATTTCTCTTGCACGCTCATGGCTCCTTGACCTGGCGGCTCCTTGTACTAAACCCGTGGCTTCTCAACTTCCAAAAAACTGTTGGTTCACCTCCGTCTTCAGGAGAGGCATTGATTCCAGCCTTTAATTTAGGTTTTCGTGCAGCTGTTAGTTCTCATTGTAAATGTTTTAAGGATACACACTTTCCTGCTGATTCGGGTGCTATTGACGCTGGAGTTATAGAGAGTCTTTGCAGTTTGAAAAGCTTGTGCATGAAGTTAAATGGCAATTTTTGGGATCCAAAAAGTAAATCAAAAGGCAAGGGTAAAATTGTTGGGCACACTTATGTTGCTAATGAAAAGCAATTCCAGAGTGTTGTTGCAGATATTCTTGCAAGTGCAGGTCATGACAGAAAGTAAATAATCAAGAAGGTAAAATAACTATCAAAATAGAGAAGATAAATAACACATAATTCTTCTTCACTTTCATTATCAACTTCTTCATCATCTACCATGAAAAAAATACTATGGTATTACCTGGCACTAAAAAATATAGTTCTCTAATAAACTATATCATGCTCTGATACCACTGTTAGATTCATAATGAAGAAAAGAGCAGAAATATAATGGAAATAATAGAAGCAATCAAGAAACCATGATGAATGGAGATAACTAAACAATAGCAGAAAAGGCATACTCTATTCATCAATGCTTCTGTAAATAATAGATGTATATATATAATACAAAAGACCATAACTATTATGTCACTGTATAAAAGTTAGGTTAACTTAACTAACCAACTAATTTATGATTAGTGTTTTAACAAATGCACATCTAATTTGTGGTTTTATATCAATAAACAAAACAAAAGAGTAAGATAGTGGTTTTGAATGCTTTCTCAGGTGGTGAAGTTCTCTTCTTTTGAGAACATTTCTCACCACAGCAGTGGTTGCTGTGGTGCTGAAGGCATTCATAAATTATTGTGAAAGTGGTCACTGTGGCCTCTTTGGAAATGGTGGTTTGATATTGTTTAATGTGAGTTCTGTGATGATCAAGTGTCGGTTTGTTGATCTGTTTCCTGTGGTGATACTTGGAGTTATGGGAGGAGTACTAGGAGCTATCTACAACTATCTTGTTGCGAAGACTCTGAGGCTCTATGCTCTCATAAATGAGTATGTTTTTAGATAGCGGCATTGTATTAGAGTCTTAGACCTTGTTTCCAACAATCTTTGTGAACTTTGTGCACAGTGTTCATGAATGGCATCGGTATATGTGATTGATGCAGGAAGGGACCTATATTTAAAATGCTTCTTTCCTGTGTTGTTTTCGTCTTTACATCTTGTTGTATATTTGGACTTCCATGGCTTGCAAAATATAAGCCTTGTCCGACAGCGAAAACGATCAGGGGAGAATGTCCTAGCACTAACAACAAAGGAAACTTCAAGCCATACCATTGTCCAGCAGGTCATTACAATGACCTTGCAAGCTTGCTTTTCAACACAAACGATGGTTCTATTAAAAATATGTTCAGCTCTAACACGGGAGATGAGTTTCAACAATCATCACTCATGCTTTACTTTGTTACTATTTTTACTTTGGGACTCATAACATATGGATTTGCACTTCCAGCGGGTCTCTTCATACCCATAATTTCAATGGGTTCTGCATATGGCCATTCTCTTGGGGAACTTATTGGATCCTTCACGAACATTGATCAGGGGCTTTGTGTTGTGCTTGGTGCAACCTCTTTTCTTGGGGGCTCAATGAGAATGATAGTTTCATTGTGTGTTATTCTTTTGGAGCTAACAAATAACCTTTCATTACTCCCTTTTATTATGTTGGTCCTGTTAATATCGAAGACAATAGTTGATTCCTTCAACAACAGTGTGTATGACAAGATTGTGCACTTGAAGGGGCTTCCATTCTTGGAAAGATATCCTGAACCATATATGAGGAAAGTTACTGCTTGTGATGTTGTTACATGTCCATTGGTAACCTTTTCTGGAATAGATAAAGTTAGAAACATTGTACAAATTTTGATGAATACTAAACACAATGGCTTCCCAGTCATAGATGAACCTCCTCTATCAGAAAAACCAGTCTTCCATGGCCTTGACCTCAGGTCACATTTGTTGGTTTTGCTGAAGAGGAAAGATTTTCAACCTTCACAGACTGTTGTTTCTGGAGAATTAATGGAGAAGTTCTCTTTTGTGGACTTTGCGAAACAAGGTTCGGGAAGAGGTCTTAAGATTGAAGACATAATACACTATTGTGGAGACCTCATCATTGACAAAGGCGTTTTCCCTTTTCCAGCATCTAGGCTTGCGGCATCTCTGTGTGGTGCCTAAAGAATCAGGGGTAAGTGTTTACTGGAAGAATTGCCAGACATTTGGTAGTCTTGATCACTCATTCATCTTATCTGCAATATCACATACTTTTACACATTATATCCATCGTTCACAAGAACCATGTTAAGTACAACTACAAATCTGTATGTAGAACCCCCTTATTGGTGCACACTACGCATCATTGGTATCTTTGGGTTTGAATTAATAAACTATTCCTCATTTTGTCCATGCCATATTCAGTTTAATATTTTCTGTGGCGTGTACTCATTCTCGTCTCATTTCCTTTATAGAGATGTCCAATTGTTGGGATACTAACGAGGCATGACTTTATGCCTGCACATATCTTTGGTCTCCATCCTTCTCTTGAAAAAAGGAAACCAAAAAGGTTGGGAGCATAGCCATCTTTACTAAAACAGTAGCTAAATGACTTCTAACTACAAAATTGAAGGGTTGTGAAGAAAAAATTGTCAGATGCTATGTATTATAGAAAATTTATTTTGCAAGATTCATTTTTCATTTTTTAAGCATTGGGTTCACTAAGATGATAGGTGATAGGTTTTCAGAATGAAAAGTAGTTTTTTTTTTTTTACTTTGGCTAAACGTTTTATATTTTTGTTTTTCTAGTCGACTATTAAATTTGGATAAAATAGCTATTTTCTATCGTTTAAATTGCATTTCTGAATGCATAAATAGAATCAGCATGATAAAAAACCAACCTCAAACAGTCTAATTATGGAAAAAATTACAGGAAAACCTCCCCTATCTTTTTTTTGAAAAAAATACTTTTCTATAAAAAGTTATAATCGTTATATAAAACACTGTTCTATAAAATGTTGTAATCATATATAAAACATAAACAAGCATGTACTTCAGCTGCTATGTACCTAGAAAAAGCTTAAGGAGTATTTATATCAATGTAACAATTTGGTCAATTTTTTAAATACAAAACTTAAGTAAAGGGCAAATTTCAAAAACAAAAATTTCTTTCATGTTATCAAATATATTATTAGTAGGCTTTTGATTGAAGTCCGACATTATGAACAATATTTGAAGTCTGGTAGTCTATAAAGTTTTACTTTTTCCATGTTATTCAGGAGTGTTGATATATTGGTTTTGTTAGCATTAGAAGTCATCTCTGGATTTCAGTAGAGGTAAGCCCAGTTTTCATTAGTTTGTATGTCACAATGAATAAATTTAAAGGGGGTTTAATGGACGCAGACTCAAGATTATATCGCTTTAACTCATAAAACTAGGCTGATATGCATAAACAGATGAGTTCTTGATCTAACTTTGGTCAGTAAGAGTGAGTAGGAGGAAGAACTACTCGGACGCCCCCCCCTCCCCTCGTTAAAGGCAGAAGGTCGTGGGGGGGGGGGGGTCCGATATACACTGCGGGTTGTCGATCTGAGCATGCCCCTCTTGACCGCTCAGATCTACGTGCCCCATAACACATTGCACCAAACCACAGGGCTACCAACAGACTTAGGATAAAATGCATTTGGTGGGTTTTTAAGCCCCTTTTCTTGCATATTGTCACCCAAGGGCCAAATCCAAAGGAACAATAACACCCCATACAATAATGTGTGATAACAGGTTCTAATTCGAAATTGGCCAATCTAGAATATGGTGGCCTTCTCTAACTTTTGATGGATCCTGACACCTAGAAACTGATATTGATCTATTCTTCATAAGTTCTGGGATTTAAAATACATATTGACGCCAATGTTAGCCCTCTTTCCTCATAATAGCATTTACATTCATTAGTACAAAACTTTTAAAAATGGATCATCTTAATGAAATGCTAGTTGTTTTGAAGTTTTCATTGAAGAAAAAATGAATTTGATTAGAGATTATTTGCTTTTAAAATTATTGGGCTTTGGATAGGATCATCCAGCCCGAAAAGAGCACTAGAAATTAAGCTTAAAGTTCTTTAAACCTTAAAAGCTTAAATTTCTTTAAACCTTAATGAATTTTAGGTCAAGGAGAATAGTACTAGAAATATTGCTAAGAACTCTTATTTCCTTTTCATATCCCAAATAATGCATCATCTTTTATCTCAAGTTTGTTTTCAAAATAATGGAAAAAGTTGATTATCTTTAATAAGCTCGTGAGATGTTTAAAAGGTCTTACAGAATTATCCCATTCTTTACATATTTTTATTGAAACTTCTCTTTATTGAATATTAAAAATGCTATTATAAAAAGATATAGTGTAATAGGTGCCAATCAACACAACTTTGTCACTAGGAGTCTATAAGGAAGGATTATATGACTCTTATTACTAAATGGTACAAAATTGTCATGTCCTCATTTTTGTATTATGTTGTTAGTGGAAATGACTTTAGTGGTTTATGGGTGAAAAAAAAAGGAGTCAAAAGGGATAATTAATGTCATTTAGTTAGGAGATGTTATGTATTTAAAGTGTCATTAGATTAATACGTTACTTATCTATTATTAAAAGTGACTTTTAATCCTAAAGTGAAAGAAAAAGGGGAATAAGGGTCATGTTTGATTTAGTCAAAAGGGGGATACGGGTTACATCTAATTCGGTAAAAAAAGGGAAAGTTCTAGAAGGCATGGAGAAAGTACAAAAGGGAGGGTAGAGCCTCACTTGGAATTTAAGATTTGTTCTCTCATTTTGAAAGTGCTCTTGGAGCCATTGTTTTGTTAGGATTTAGAAAAACCCTTCCACTAATGGTTTGGTTTCGGTGGTGCAATATCCACCCTAGCTAGACAAGAGGGGAAACCACCGAGTAATTCCATTGGAGCCTAGAAAAGTTGAGAATCCATCCAGGATTTTCATTTGAGCTTCTATTTTGGGGGGTTTTGTTGATCCGTTGGAGATATACTGGCTTGCATAAGAGATTGGAGAATCTTTTGGAGGAGGCCGTACTCGGAATTTGTAGGTGTGAGGAAGTTTTATGAGAAACCGTGATACAATACAACCCCATGGGTTGATTATAGGGTGTCTTGCGAGGCCCTCACTCGCTGTCCAACCTTGTCACGCGAGGTCCCACAAGATGTTTAACCGCGTCCCACGAGGCCTTCTGTAATTTCATATTACAGACCTGAGTTGGATACAGGTGGCCATATTTCTTCAGTGAGTATTCAGGACCTGATCGAAACAACATCGGCAAGGATTGGTAGTCGAAGTAGTATATAACTTGAGGAGTTTTTGGCATCATCAACAGGTTTCTTGATTTGTTCTCTGTTAGTAGATATTTTAGCTGCTTGTAGCTAGTAGATTTGTTATGTTCAGGAGGGTTTACTAGTTGTTGTGAAAGACAAATTAGTGATCTTTTTATTTTTCTGATTTAGGTTCTCATACCAAAACAAGGCATCCATGGTTATCTTCTCAATTATCTGTGTAATCGACGCATGTGATGTGTTTAACAATATTCTTATTTATGAGATATATGCAAACTGTTTGTAAGGTATTTCCAACAAAGTTCTTGATAAAAACACACAAATAAAAATGAAAATTTGGGCAACTAACACAATATTTCCACCCATCCTAGTTGGGGACATTATAGTGGTATCATAGCTTGTGATCCTTCCAGCTTGTGAGGGTATACAGGCTTGGATATCAAACTAAGGAAAAGGTGTAAGAAAGGATGGGAGTAGTTTTTGCACTCATGTGGTTAAGAGAGATGGAGGAAGATCCAAAACCTGTGTTTGAAATCTTGAGGTCACCAACAACAATTAAAAACATGCCTTACCACTACCAGGAGTATCTAAAATTAAGTGAATATATCCATGTAGAATTTCCCTTTAAAAACTTTTACACTTTCTTTTATGAAAGATGGCCTCGGGATTTAGTCAAAAGGGGGATACGGGTTACACCTAATTTGGTAAAAAAAGGAAAAGTTCTAGAAGGCATGGAGAAAGTACAAAAGGGAGCATAGAGCCTCACTTGGAATTTAAGATTTGTTCTCTCATTTTGAAAGTTCTCTTGGAGCCATTGTTTTGTTAGAATTTAGCAAAACCCTTCCACTAATGGTTTGGTTTCGGTGGTGCAATATCCACCCTAGCTACACAAGAGGGGAAACCACCGAGTACTTCCATTGGAGCCTAGAAAAGTTGAGAACCCATCCAGGATTTCCATTTGAGCTTCTATTTTGGGGGGTTTGGTTGATCCGTTGGAGATATACTGGCTTGCTTAAGAGATTGGAGAATCTTTTAGAGGAGGTCGTACTCAGAATTTGTAGGTGTGAGGAAGTTTTATGAGAAACCATGATACAAGACGACCCCATGGGTTGATTATAGGGTATCTTGCAAGGCCCTCACTTGCTGTCCAACCTTGTCACGCAAGGTCCCACAAGACGTGTGACCGCATCCCACGAGGCCTTTTGTAATTTCAGATTGCAGACCTGAGTTGGATACAGGTGGCCGTATTTCTTCAGTGAGTATTCAGGACCTGATTGAAACAACATCGACAAGGCTTGGCAGTCGAAGTAGTACATAACTTGAGGAGTTTTTGGCATCATCAGCAGGTTTCTTGATTTGTTCTCTGTTAGTAGATATTTTAGCTTCTTGTAGCTAGTAGATTTGTTATGTTCAGGAGGGTTTACTAGTTGTTGTGAAAGACAAATTAGTGATCTTTGTATTTTTCTGATTCAGGTTCTCATACCAAAACAAGGCATCCATGGTTATCTTCTCAATTATCTGTGTAATCGATGCATGTGATGTGTTTAACAATATTCTTATTTATGAGATATATGCAAACTATTTGTAAGGTATTTCCAACAAAGTGCTTGATAAAAACACACAAATAAAAATGAAAATTTGGGCAACTAACACAATATTTCCACCCATCCTAGTTGGGGACATTATAGTGGTATCATAGCTTGTGATCCTCCCAGCCTGTGAGGGTATACATGCTTGACTATCAAACTAAGGAAAAGGTGTAAGAAAGGATGGGAGTAGGTTTTGCACTCATGTGGTTAAGCGAGATGAAGAAAGATCTGAAACTTGTGCTTGAAATCTTGAGGTCACCAACAACAATTAAAAACATGCCTTACCACTACCAGGAGTATCTAAAATTAAGGGAAGGTATCCGTGTAGAATTTCCCTTTAAAAACTTTTACACTTTCTTTTATGAAAGATGGCCTCGGGATTTAGTCAAAAAGGGGATACGGGTTACACCTAATTTGGTAAAAAAGGGGAAAGTTCTAGAAGGCATGGAGAAAGTACAAAAGGGAGGGTAGAACCTCACTTGGAATTTAAGATTTGTTCTCTCATTTTGAAAGTGCTCTTGGAGCTATTGTTTTGTTAGGATTTAGCAAAACCCTTCCACTAATGGTTTGGTTTCGGTGGTGCAATATCCACCCTAGCTAGACAAGAGGGGAAACCACCGAGTATTTCCATTGGAGCCTAGAAAAGTTGAGAATCCATCCAGGATTTCCATTTGAGCTTCTATTTTGGGGGGTTTAGTTGATCCGTTGGAGATATACTGGCTTGCATAAGAGATTGGAGAATCTTTTAGAGGAGGTCGTACTCGGAATTTGTGGGTGTGAGGAATTTTTATGAGAAACCGTGATACAAGATGACCCCACGGGTTGATTATAGGGTGTATTGCGAGGCCCTCACTCACTGTCCAACCTTGTCATGCGAGGTCCCACAAGACGTCTAACCGCGTCCCACGAGGCCTTCTGTAATTTCAGATTGCAGACCTGAGTTGGATTTAGGTGGTCGTATTTCTTTAGTGAGTATTCAGGACCTGATCAAAACAACATCGACAAGGCTTGGCAGTCGAAGTAGTACACAAATTGAGGAGTTTTTGGCGTCATCAACAGGTTTCTTGATTTGTTCTTTGTTAGTAGATATTTTAGTTGCTTGTAGCTAGTAGATTTGTTATGTTCAATAGGGTTTACTAGTTGTTGTGAAAGACAAATTAGCGATTTTTGTATTTTTTTGATTCAGGTTCTCATACCAAAACAAGGCATCCATGGTTATCTTCTGAATTATCTGTGTAATCGACGCATGTGATGTGTTTAACAATATTATTATTTATGATATATATGCAAACTGTTTGTAAGGTTTTCCAACAAAGTTCTTGATAAAAACACACAAATAAAAATGAATATTTGGGCAACTAACACAATATTTCCACCCATCCTAGTTGGGGACATTATAGTGGTATCATAGCTTGTGATCCTCCCAGCTTGTGAGGGTATACAAGCTTGGCTATCAAACTAAGGAAAAGGTGTAATAAAGGATGGGAGTAGGTTTTCCACTCATGTGGTTAAGCAGGATGGAGGAAGATCCGAAACCTGTGTTTGAAATCTTGAGGTCACCAACAACAATTAAAAACATGCCTTACCACTACCATGAGTATCTAAAATTAAGGGAAGGTATCCGTGTAGAATTTCGCTTTAAAAACTTTTACACTTTCTTTTATGAAAGATGGCCTCGATATTTAGTCAAAAGGGGGATACAGGTTACACCTAATTTGGTAAAACAAGGGAAAGTTCTAGAAGGCATGGAGAAAGTACAAAAGGGAGGGTAGAGCCTCACTTGGAATTTAAGATTTGTTCTCTCATTTTGAAAGTGCTCTTGGAGCCATTGTTTTGTTAGGATTTAGCAAAACCCTTCCACTAATGGTTTGGTTTCAGTGGTGCAATATGCACCCTAGCTAGACAAGAGGGGAAACCACCGAGTATTTCCATTGGAGCCTAGAAAAGTTGAGAATCCATCCAGGATTTCCATTTGAGCTTCTATTTTGGGGGTTTTGTTGATCCGTTGGAGATATATTGGCTTGCATAAGAGATTGGAGAATCTCTTAGAGGAGGCCGTACTCGGAATTTGTAGGTGTGAGGAAGTTTTATGAGAAACCATGATACAAGACGACCCCACGGGTTGATTATAGGGTGTCTTGTGAGGCCCTCATTCGTTGTCCAACCTTGTCATGCGAGGTCTCACAAGACGTCTAACCGCGTCCCACGAGGCCTTCTGTAATTTCAGATTGCAGACCCGAGTTGGATACAGGTGGTCATATTTCTTCAGTGAGTATTCAGGACTTGATCGAAACAACATCGACAAGGCTTGGCAGTGGAAGTAGTACACAACTTGAGGATTTTTTGGCATCATCAATAGGTTTCTTGATTTGTTCTCTGTTAGTAGATATTTTCGTTGCTTGTATCTAGTAGATTTGTTATGTTCAGGAGGGTTTACTAGTTGTTGTGAAAGACAAATTAGTGATCTTTGTATTTTTCTGATTCAGGTTCTCATACCAAAACAAGGCATCCATGGTTATCTTCTCAATTATCTATGTAATCGACGCATGTGATCTGTTTAACAATAATCTTATTTATGAGATATATGCAAACTGTTTGTAAGGTATTTCCAACAAAGTTCTTGATAAAAACACACAAATAAAAATGAAAATTTGGGCAACTAACACAATATTTCCACCAATCCTAGTTGGGGACATTATAGTTTTATCATAGCTTGTGATCCTCCGAGCTTGTGAGGGTATACAGGCTTGGCTATCAAACTAAGGAAAAGGTGTAAGAAAGGATGGGAGTAGGTTTTGCACTCATGTGGTTAAGCGAGATGGAGGAAGATCCGAAACCTGTGTTTGAAATCTTGAGGTCACCAACAACAATTAAAAACATGCCTTACCACTACCAGGAGTATCTAAAATTAAGGGAAGGTATCCGTGTAGAATTTCCCTTTAAAAAATTTTACACTTTCTTTTATGAAAGATGGCCTCGGGATTTGGACGAGGATTATTTTCAAGTCATAGGGAAATAAGTGGAGAAGGATGGGAATGCATCTAGCCATTTAGAGGATGTGTGCATAGAGGAAGACCAAATAAAAACTTATGATACATCATTGAGAATGACCAATGAGTATGATGAAACTAGTGTGCTCAATGGAGAAGATGAGGCTACAATATCTTGTCCTACTTATGATGACTATGAGGAGATGTTCCAATCAACCGATGTTGAGGACCCAACATATTTCATGGTGTATGATGCTTATGATGAGGGCGGTCCAAGCATGATAGCACCTACACATGATGAGGATTCAATACCTTATCCTATTTATGATATATATGATGATGCAGGGATGATTGTACCTGATCTATGTGTAGAGGATAACGTAGGGAATGATTTGGTGAAAAACAACATATGATCACAAAAGGAGATTCGGATTATATTGGATCAATTCTTAGAGATGTCAATTGATATAGTGGTGATTGAGATTATCCACTACGAAGGTTACACACATGTATCTCCTAAGCCCACACTTAGGGAGAGGAGAATGAGGGCTATGTGTGATTCAACTTTGGTAGTGAATTCTGGGTACTCGTATGAGTATGAGGCACCACAGGTGACAGGGATACTTTCCAATGAGGTATTGAGTCTCCTTGGATTACATTTGTACGTTGACGGTGATTGAGGTAGCATATTTTCCAGTACAGTTTGGCAAGATCCAAACAAATGTATGGTTGTAGAGTTGATTCTTAGAACATGCCTCCCATCAAATGTTGGAATACTACGGACTTGGCTCATTTTGACTCTGATGGTTACTCGTATGGCACAACAACAACTAGCAGGTATTGGGAGTGGTGGACTTCCAGTTTGGTGGTGGGATAAGGGAATTCATTTGAGTGATAGATTTATTTAGATGAGGATGACAATGGTTGGCATTCTTTATTTTTCAGGTTTTAGTAGAAGGGAGGTCGATACTTACTCCATATGGAAGGACATGCTCGAGGCTGACCATCGATTTGCAGAATTAGACTTCACTGAGACACCCTCGTAGGGGAGGATTCATGATGGTGGTCCCAGTCCTTTAAAGGAGATCAACTTGGGGTTCCAAGAGAGGAGGATGCAAAATAGGAGCATTGGTCTAATGATGATGATTAGAGTCATGCAACATCAACATGGTGCTACATTTCCGATATTAGTTTGGCACCGTGGGATTACATGGTTTGACAATTTAGCTACTAACATAGATGTAAGAATTAGTTTTGACTTTCTAGAGTTTACTTTTGGGAGGATTAGGAGTGGTTTCTTGGATGAGTGGTCTTCCAAGGAGTTGGATGAATTTATTCATATTATTATTACATGGATTATCAAGAGCAGTCAGGTGGATTCTTGTATTTTCACTTTACAAACCATTGTTATAAGTAGAGGGTGCTTCATTTCATATAGGCTAGTGTTGAATCGTGACAACTTTACCTTCTATGAGGTTCTTCTGGTTAGGGACTATTATCTCCATTTCTTAGGGATAAATAAGGAGATGATGTCTTGAGGCCCTCAACTTTTCTATATGGAGTACTGAGAGATAGATGGTTGAAAACATCCACTTTCACAGACAAAGGCTCACCTCACCACCACAGATCTCAGATTCATCATGATGGTATCTGCCACACCGACTTTCTTTCAAAATACATTGGGTGTTTCTCCATGAGGTAGAAGCCAGGTATTATGGTGAGTGTCATTTCAATATTTGATGAATTTGAGTATGTTTCATTTAAATTTGTTTTTAATTATGTAACCTCTTATTGGAAGTTATTATATTTGCTATGTTTAACCTTATTGGTTGACATTGCTCCCTAGTAAGTGGTCACCCTTAGGGATGGGTTTTCTACTGGGAGGTCCCCTTGAAACAGAATCGTGTCATTCCCGATAATACTTACCACTTTCCAAACTTCATTCCCTCACCTCCTTATCTTTTCGGATTTTCGGGTGTACTGACTCAATAAGGGATTGCCCCTCATTTCATGGGAAGAAGGGGTTGAAGGCCCATAGGATTGTAGCTAGAAAAATAAAAAAGCTAATCATGAACCTTTTATATGCTCACCTTGGGATCCCAAGGACAATGAAATATATCTCATAAGAAAATGATGGGACTTGTGAAAAATAACAAATGAAAAAACGCCAACCAAGGTAGAGAATGTGTGGGCAATGTTTTGCATGCTTAGGTAGAAGTCCCACACATTGTCTTAAAATTGGGGAAGCATAATGTGACCAAGGTAGAGTCAATTTGGGAAAACAATTTCATGCTTAGGTAGAAGCCCCACCTTGGCTTCATCCTGGAAACATCTTAAAAGTATAAAGGAAATAAATGGGCTTAGAAAAAGGATGCATTGAAAATGAAGGTGCAACACACCCTCTACAAAGGAACCCATAAATGAGATATTGCGATCCCTTGTATGTCATGAACCACATGTCCAAAAGTCTTACCCCTATCCACTTCATCTTATACACATGTCTTGGTGGGGGGGGTCCAACTGTGAAACACTCCTTGACATAGGGGATGATTCACCCAATAGGTTACTTTGTCAACCCTCCCATACCTAAACTTGGCAAGTTACATAGGGTCTTTGAGAACTTGTTTAATTTGATGAGGTGGTTTTTGATGCACATTATTAGGTGACTCTTTTAATGCTTTGATTTACCTATCATGATATTTTTGACTTGAGATCTTTGGAGGCTGTATTCATTGTCTTTACAGGACCTTGCTAGGTGGACAATTTTGGAGGAGCAAGCCTAGCTTGGGATTCCTTGGGGCATGAATCCCACAGGATCAATATATGGCCCACACACTGGATGATGATGACATCCTTTGAAGGCTTGAGATACATTTTGTATGACCTCACCTAACCACTACAAGCCCATTTTTTTTCGTTTGTAGGTCAAAACGTCACATTTGGAGGGCTTGACGTCACCCTAGGGATAGGGTTTGCAGTGGTGGTGTGGTTGACTTGACACATGGCACATTTTAGATGGAGAGAGACCTTGGATTGATGGAGGATAACTTAGCTCATGAGAGGAATGCCTTTGGAGGCCCAAATGTTCACCTCCAAGATCAACAAATTGCTCCAAGTACAAAAACATTGCCCTAAAGGGGTGACATCATGTTTATTTTAGGGTTTTCTTATGTGAAAAATCAAATTTAAAGTTGTAAAGGGGAAAAGTGATGGTTGTTGGCCCCTTAATTTTTGGTTTACCCTAAGGTTAAGTGGAAAAACACTTCTTAGAATATTTTTATAAATAAGGATCATTTCTATTTCATTTTCATCATAGCTCTCCCATTATGAGAGGACTACTTGGATGAAATTTGCACCCCTCTTGGGAAAATTAATTCTCTCTCTCTCTCTCTCTCTCTCTCTCTCTCTCTCTCTCTCTCTCTCTCTTGTGATATGATTTAACTCTTGTATTATGGAAGGAATTGGTGCGCTATCTCTTGGAGGATCTTTCTCTTTCTTTGATGGTGAAAAATACTTGGTAACTAGGGTTTGTCTTGGTGGTTTTTGGAATTGGTAAGGAAAATATGCACTTTGTTAGGTTTATTTCTTGTTCCATCGTTGTTATTGGCTATATACTTGGAGGAGTATAAGTGTTTACATCCTCCACCAATTTTTATCATTTTCTTTTGTTGAAAAGGCTATTGCAAAGATTGTGTGGAGGAGTAAAAGGGATTACACCCTCCTGGAATTTACCTTGTTAGAGTTGCTATCTCAAGGGAGTGAAAGGGCTTACACCCCTTGAGATTTAGTAGAAATAAATTAATACAATAAGACTCCATAACCCATTTTACAAGGCACTAATCCTTATTTGCTTTGGAGAAACAAATTGTTTGCATTCGTAAACACGATTTAGAGAGATATTGATTTTGTTCAAGTTGGAATATTTTCTTGATGCTTTAAGCTTGATAAAGACTCTAGGGAATATTGATTGGTCTAGTATTCTTGAAGCTATAAATTAATAAAATATATAGCCATTAGGGATACAAAAAATCTCTCTATATCTTCAATTTTAACTTTCTTTTCAACCATGTAAATTTGCTTGTTAGCCATTACTATAACGCTACTGCTTATTGGTCAAATTTTTGTTGGATTACTTGCTTATTCTCATGTTTGAAAATTTATGTTGTATAAAATATTTGATATAACCACATGGATATTACAAATATACTCTGAAAACATCATACAACAGCCCTCTAATACCACTAAAGTTTGTGTTAAAGTATTGGTAACTAATCTACTTGTTTTATGCTTCTTTTCTCAATAAATATTTGATGCTTTGAGTGGTTATATTTGCAGTAATTAGCTTTGTTCCTTCTTGATATATATTCTTGTTTACTGTAGTAGTTTGGGACACAAATGTTGGAGTTACTTCACACACACACCTAGGATTTCTTTTTCCTAAGGTTTTTCCTTGTTTATTAGTTATAATTAGTCATTATCTAGTCTCCTATAATTTAGGGGAGAATATTCCACCTGGAGAATATTCTCTTTCAGTTGACACTTTAGTTTGACTAGTTGAGTTGAGTTTAGATGTTGCATTGGTTTTGTCACCATGCAACATTGAGATCATCACCATGCTAATTCGAATTTGCCTTGGTATCATCACCAGAGTGGTGCATTACCCTTGATTCCCTGAGTTAACTCCTCACCACTCTCTGTTCAGTCAGTTAACTGAAGACTAGTTGACTAGTTAACTCAACTAGGTGGCAGTTCACTCCCGTAACTGCCCGAGAGACTAGACTAGGTGGAAGTTCACTCCCGTAACTGTTGGTGTTTGTCCATATCACTCTAGACCACCACTATGGCCCATTTTGTATCCTCGATTTGAACACATTGAGTTATACAGAGTATATCATGAGTAAATCATTCATTATTCATAACGATTAATGATAATTCTTTCATTCTTTCTCTCCTTCTTCTTCTTTCTCCAATTTTCTCTTCAAATGTGTGTATTATTGTTTATCTAGATCTATTATGTGCAGGTTCAACACATTTACATGGTATCAGAGCCGATGGACTTCTAAGAAAAATCTACACCAAAATTTTTTGTCGGTACAAAAGATTGAAGACAATGGAAAGATGGAATTCTAAAAAGAATTCATTCTTACACCTTACAACTATTTTTCATGGAAGTAGAAAATAGCCATACATCTCTGATATAGAGGTTTGTACAGGTTAACCATGAATACATATACAAAGCCAACATTATCCATAGAAAAATCCAAGTACTTAAATTGCATGGATGAGGCACTCAAAACAATTTGCAGCCTTATTTCTCCCAATCTCCTTTTTCACATATATTCCTGTAAGACTCCCAATGAAGCCTAGAAAACCTTGGAAGGGATCTTTGGAATACATGATGAGATGAGGGGTCACATGTTGGAGGTGGAGCTGCTCACATTAGATCCAAAAAGATTCGACAATATCCAAGATTTCTTTACAAAATTCAAGGATTTATTGTTGCAACTCAAAGGTTGCGAGGTTGATAAATCAACGGAGGAGAAACAAATGGTTCTTACCATTCTCTCCAAGATTGGTCCTGAATTCTCTGTATTTTTATCTACATTCCATACTGTCATAATCTCCTCTGGAGCCACCTGAAAGATGCCTTCTCTTGAGGAATTTATCGAATCCCTGACACAAGGGCAAACCAAGCTCATCAACATGGGAACAATTGTGTTTGTGCCCAACATCTCGTAGGCATTGGCGAAGTCAGGATCTGTCTCATAGAGTTGGGGCCATCCGAAGGTCTCATGGTTGCAAGAATCGAGCATTGTGGTGAGTGTCGCAACTAGAGGTCGGCTGAGGTAATCAACAGATTGGTTGGTACTTCCTATTTTATACTTGATGTTGAGGTGGAACTGTTGCAAATATATGGACCACTTCTAATGGTGGACATTATGCAATTTTCCTTGTGTCTGCATGAATTGCAACAACTTATGATTAGTGTGGATGATTGTCTCCTTCTATGAAATGAAATTCCTCCGCTGGTGGTAGGATTTTACAAAGGAGTAAATTTCTTTTTCATAAGTAGGGTACTTACAAATGACATATCTTAGTGTCTCACTATGATAGTCCACGAGGTGTTCGTGCTGAGTGATGGTTGCAACCACAACATAGTCTGAAGCATTTGTCTCGATCTAAAAAGGCTATTGCAGGTCAGGTAATGAAATAATTGGGGAGGAGTACAAGCATTTCTTTATATCATCGAACACTTTCTATTAGGATAGGCCCCACACAATTTTTTCCTTACCACCACCCCTAGTTATTTGGTTGAGGGCCCATACAATATGGGAGAATCCCAACACAAACCTGGGATAGAAATTGACATGGCCTAAGAATCTCCGAAGCTCCATGAGCGTAGTTGGGGCTGGCTAGTCACAGATGACTTGGATCTTAACTGGATCAACATGCACACCATGCACATCAACAATGTATAATAGGTACTAGACCTTGTTCATGTCGAAGGATCATTTTTCCAAGTTGGAATATAGCGTGTGCTACTGCAAAGTGTGTAGAACCTACTAAATATGTTGCAACTGTTCTTCCCAAGTCTTGGTGTAGATGAGGATATCATCCAAATATACCACCACAAAATAATTAGTGAAAGTATGCAAGATATCATCCATCATCCTCATGAAATTTGTTGGGGAATTTTTCAAACCAAAGGGCATGAACAACCATTCAAAAAGACATTATTTTTACTTGAAGGAAGTTTTCCATACATCTGTCTATTCTATTAGGACATGATGGTAGCCAGACTTTGGATCAATATTACTAAAGTATTTGACCTACTTGAATTGATCAAGGAGATCATTGATTCAAGGAATATGTTACCAATTCCTGAATGTGATTTTATTTAGGGCTTGACAATCAATGCAGAGTCTCCAAGTCTCATATTTCTTCTGCACCACCACGATTGGGATTCCACAAGGTGATGAACTGGGTCGAATGTTCCCCTTATGGAGCATTTATTGGATCTGACGTTTAATATCTTGATTTTCTAGCAAAGAGCAGCAATAGATTGACCCATTGGGTAGCGAAGCATAGGGGGTCAAATCGATGGGATGATTGACCTAGAAGTGCAGAGGTACCCCAGTAGGTGATGAGAAGATGTCTTTGTATTCTTCCACGACCTTATCCACTTTCTTATGCTACATCGAGAGGTCGGCTTCTCTTCTGCTGCATCGAGAGGTCGGTTGCGAAGGCAATGGATGTGATTGTAACCTTTTTCTCACTCTAAGAGTGAATCACGAATAAGAAAAACTTTATGGTATGAAAAATAGCATTCCTTCATTGCTTGAAAGAGATCAAGGAAATAACACTAGGTGGGACTACCTCAGGTATCCTGTGAAATTTGTTGTTCAAAGTAATAATAACACTACGAGGCTTAGACTCATATACAACATGATGTTTCCATAAATAAGGTTGGCCAAAAAGAACATCACAAACTTCAAGGGGAGAAACATAAAAAAATACCTCATATTTGAATGGCTTCATGTCATATGACAGGAGACACCATTTCATGATGCAAAGATCACTTCCTTGACAGATCCTGTTAGCAATAATTCTAGTCATGGGTTCAAGAAGCATTCAGTCCCGCTAGTCGAACAAAGTGCTCAAGCGCAGCTCAGAGAATTTTTTGTTTTTCCAAGTAGCAGATCAAGCGAGCGGGCAAAGTTTTGATATTGGCAGCCGAGACCCGTCCACGAAGCAGATCAACGGTCATCGGGATCTCGGAGTTGTAAATTCA
>ML812691.1:102990-126100 GCA_009831015.1 Picea engelmannii
TTTTCCTTTTTCTTTCTTTATCATAACATGTAGCTCACTATGGACAATACAATAATCTCCATGAAACATCATTACCAAAATGTTCAAAATATGTTATTTAAAATATTCCCTCATAAAAGTTAACTTTAAATTTAATCCAATGGAATGGCTCACTTCAATATTAATTCATTTTCCTTTGATATATAAGGAAATCAATTTTAAATATAAAAGGTCACATGAAATATCATTCGTTCAATACTCCACCGTCTGTTCAAGACTCCGTTGATCCTTGGACTCGAAATGGTTGTCCACCATTGGTTCAAGACTTCGTTCAATACTCCACAAAAAATAAGATAATTAAAACTGTTCTCTTAAAATAAGCGGATTTCTCATTAAGCTTTGATTTTTTTTATATGATACCGAAAATAATTAAATTGATACCCTTACCATACAACCTCCACTATAGTGATCAATCTCCACCGAAAAAAAAAAAGAGTATCCGATTTAGGCATGCTCTTCTCAGCCTCCGCAATTCACGCAACCTCTTCTTGCTCTAGTTCCACAAACAAAAAAATGCTTCCTTCAGATCGCAAACGGTCTAGCGGATTTCTCTTGCACGTTGGTGGCTCCTTGACCTAGTGGCTCCTTGTACTAAACCCGTGGCTTCTCAACTTCCAAAAAACTGTTGGTTCACCTCCGTCTTCAGGAGAGGCATTGATTCCAGCCTTTAATTCAGGTTTACGTGCAGCTGTTAGTTCTCATGCTAAACGTTTTAAGGATACACACTTTCCTGTTGATTCGGGTGCTATTGATGCTGGAGTTACAGAGAGTCTTTGCAATTTGAAAAGCTTGTGCATGAAGTTAAATGGCAATTTGTGGGATCCAAAAAGTAAATCAAAAGGCAAGGGTAAAATTGTTGTAAATGGCTTCTGCTGCTAATGAAGAGCAATTCCAGAGTGTTGTTGCAGATATTCTTGCAAGTGCAGGTCATGACAGAAAGAAAATAATCAAGAAGGTAAAATAACTATCAAAATAGAGAAGATAAATAACACATAATTCTTCTTCATTTTCATTATCAACTTCTTCATCATCTACTATGAAAAAACTACCATGGTATTACCTGGCACTAAAAAATATAGTGCTCTGATAAACTATATCAGGCTCTGATACCACTGTTAGATTCGTAATGAAGAAAAGACCAGAAATATAATGGAAATAATAGAAGCAATCAAGAAACCATGATGAATGGAGATAACTAAACAATGGCAGAAAAGGCATACTCTATTCATCAATGCTGTGGTGCTGAAGGCATTCATAAATTATTGTGAAAGTGGTCATTGTGGCCTCTTTGGAAATGGTGGTTTGATATTGTTTAATGTGAGTTCTGTGACGATCAAGTATCGGTTTGTTGATCTGTTTCCTGTGGTGATACTTGGAGTTATGGGAGGAGTACTGGGAGCTGTCTACAACTATCTTCTTGTGAAGACTCTGAGGCTCTACGCTCTCATCAATGAGTATGTTTTTAGATAGCGGCATTGTATTAGAGTCTTAGACCTTGTTTCCAATAATCTTTGTGAACTTTGTGCATAGTGTTCATGAATGGCATCGGTATATGTGATTGAAGCAGGAAGGGACCTATATCCAAAATGCTTCTTGCCTGTGTTGTTTTCGTCTTTACATCTTGTTGCATATTTGGACTTCCATGGCTTGCAAAATATAAGCCTTGTCCGACAGCGAAAACGATCAGGGGAGAATGTCCTAGCACTAACAGCAAAGGAAACTTCAAGCCATACCATTGTCCAGCAGGTCATTACAATGACCTTGCAAGCTTTCTTTTCAACACAAACGATGGTTCTATTAAAATCATGTTCAGCTCTAACACGGGAGATGAGTTTCAACAATCATCACTCATGCTTTACTTTGTTACTATTTTTACTTTGGGACTCATAACATATGGATTTGCACTTCCAGTGGGTCTCTTCATACCCATAATTTCAATGGGTTCTGCATATGGCCGTTCTCTTGGGGAGCTTATTGGATCCTTCACGAACATTGATCAGGGGCTTTGTGATGTGCTTGGTGCAGCCTCTTTTCGCGGGGGCTCAATGAGGATGACAGTTTCATTGTGTGTTATTCTTTTGGAGCTAACAAATAACCTTTCATTACTCCCTTTTATTATGTTGGTCCTGTTAATATCGAAGACAATAGCTGATTCCTTCAACAACAGTGTGTATGAAAAGATTGTGCACTTGAAGGGGCTTCCATTCTTGGAAAGACATCCTGAACCATATATGAGGAACGTTACTGCTGGTGATGTTGTTACATGTCCATTGGTAACCTTTTCTGGAATAGAGAAAGTTAGAAACATTGTACAGATTTTGATGAATACTAAACACAATGGCTTCCCAGTCATAGATGAACCTCCTCTATCAGAAAAACCAGTCTTCCATGGCCTTGACCTCAGGTCACATTTGTTGGTTTTGCTGAAGAGGAAAGAGTTTCAACCTTCACAGACTGTTGTTTCTGGAGAATTAATGGAGAAGTTCTCTTTTGTGGACTTTGTGAAACAAGGTTCGGGAAGAGGTCTTAAGGTTGAAGACATAAACATAAGTGAAGAGGAACAGGAAATGTATGTTGATTTACATCCGTTCTGCAATACTTCACCATACACTGTTGTGGAGACCTCATCATTGACAAATGCGTTTTCCCTTTTCCAGCATCTAGGCTTGCGGCATCTCTGTGTGGTGCCTAAAGAATCAAGGGTAAGTGTTTACTGGAAGAATTGCCAGACATTTGGTAGTCTTGATCACTCGTTCATCTTATCTGCAATATCACATACTTTTACACATTCTATCCATCGTTCACAAGAACCATGTTAAGTACAACTACAAATCTGTATGTAGAACCCCCTTACTGGCGCACACTACGCATCATTGGTATCTTTGGGTTTGAATTAATAAACTATTCCTCATTTTGTCCATACCATTTTTAGTTTAATATTTTATGTGGCATGTACTCATTCTTGTCTCATTTCCTTTATGGAGATCTCCAATTGTTGGGATACTCTATCTTTGGTCTCCATCCTTACCTTAAAGAAAGGAAACCAAAAAGGTTGGGAGTGTAGTCATCTTTACTAAAACAGCAGCTAAATGACTTCTAACTACAAAATTGAAGAGTTGTGAAGAAAAAATTGTCAGATGCTATGTATTATAGAAAATTTATTTGGCAAGATTCATTTTTCATTTTTTAAGCATTGGGTTCGTTAAGATGATAGGTGATAGGTTTTCAGAATGAAAAGTAGTTTTTTTTTGGTTTTGGCTAAACGTTTTATATTTTTGTTTTTTTAGCAGGGCTATTAAATTTGGATAAAATAGTTATTTTTTGTCGTTTAAATTGCATTTCTAAATATACAAATAGATTCAGGCTGATGAAAAACCAACCCTCAAATAATCTAATTATGGAAAAAATTACAGAAAAACCTCCACTATTTTTTTTAAGAAAAAAATACTTTTATAGAAAAGGTTATAATCGTTTATATAAAACATTGTTGTATAAAATGTTGTAATCGTATATAAAACATAAACAAGCATGTACTTCAGCTACTATGTACCTAGAAAGAGCTTAAGGAGTATTTATATCAATGTAACAATTTGGTCAATATTTTAAATACAAAACTTAAGTAAAGGGCAAATTTCAAAAACAAAAATTGCTTTCATGTTATCAAATATTTTATTAGTAGGCTTTTGATTGAAGTCCGACATTCTGAACAATAATTTTACATAAACATTTTGGCAATTTGGTGAAAAAGTAACCAATTGCTTAAAAAAAAATATTTTATAAAGTTTTACTTTTTCCATGTTATTCAACAGTGTTGATATATAGGTTTTGTTAATATTAGAAGTCACTTTTGGATTGCAACAGAGGTAAGTCCAGTATTCATTAGTTTGTATGTCGCAATGAATAAATTTAAAGGGGGTTTAATGGACGCAGACTCAGGATTATATCGCTTTAACTCAGAAAACTGGGCTGATATGCATAAACAGATGAGGTCTTGATCTAACTTTGGTCAGTAAGTTGTAGTAAGGGTGAGTAGGGGGAAGAACTACTCGGACCCCACCTCGCTCCCCTCGTTAAAGGAAAAAGATCGCGGGGGGGGTCTGATATACACTGCGGGCTGTCGATCTGAGCACGCCCCTCTTGACCACTCAGATCTGCATGCCCCATAACACATCGCGCCAAACCACCGGGCTACCAACAGACTTAGGATAAAATGCATTTGGTGGGTTTTTAAGCCCCTTTTTCTCGCATATTGTCACCCAAGGACCAAATCCAAAGGAAAAATAACACCCCATAAAATAATGCATGATAACAGGTTCTAATTCGAAATTGGCCAGTCTAGAATATGGTGGCCTTCTCTAACTTTTGATGGATCCTGACACTCGAAAATTGATATTGATCTATTCTTCATAATTTTTGGGATTTAAAATGCATACTGAGGCCGATGTTAGCCCTCTTTCCTCAGAGTAGCATTTACATTCATTAGTACAAAACTTTTAAAACTGGATCATCTTAATGAAATGCTAGTTGTTTTGAAGTTTTCATTGAAGAAAAATTGAATTTGATTATAGATTGTTTGCTTTTAAAATTATTGGGCTTTGGATAGGATCATCCAGCCCAAAAAGAGCACTAGAAATTAAGCTTAAAGTTCTTTAAACCTTAAAAGATTAAAGTTCTTTAAACCTTAATGAATTTCAGGTCAAGTAGAATAGTACTGGAAATATTGCTAAGAACTCTTATCTCCTTTTCATATCCCAAATAATGCATCATCTTTTATCTGGAAAAAGTTGATTATCTTTAATAAGCTCGTGAGATGTCTAAAAGGTCTTACAGAATTAGCCCATTCTTTACATATTTTTATTGAAACTTCTCTTTATTGAATATTAAAAATGCTATTATAAAAAGATATAGTGTAATAGGTACCAATCAATACAACTTCGTCACTAGGAGTCTATAAGAAAGGATTATATGACTCTTATTATTAAATGGTACAAAATTGTCATGTCCTCATTTTTGTATTATGTTGTTAGTGGAAATGACTTTAGTGGTTTATGGGTGAAAAAAAAAGAAGTCAAAAGGGATAATTAATGTCACTTAGTTAGGAGATGTTATGTATTTAAAGTGTCATAGATTAATAAGTTACTTATCTATTATTAAAAGTGACTTTTAATCCTAAAGTGAAAGAAAAAGGGGAATAAGGGTCATGTTTGATTTAGTCAAAAGGGGGATACGGGTTACACCTAATTTGATAAAAAAAGGGAAAGTTCTAGAAGGCATGGAGAAAGTACAAAAGGGAGGGTAGAGCCTCACTTGGAATTTAAGATTTGTTCTCTCATTTTGAAAGTGCTCTTGGAGCCATTGTTTTGTTATGATTTAGCAAAACCCTTCCACTAATGGTTTGGTTTCGGTGGTTCAATATCCACCCTAGCTAGACAAGAGGGGAAACCACCGAGTATTTCCATTGGAGCCTAGAAAAGTTGAGAATCCATCCAGGATTTCCATTTGAGCTTCTATTTTGGGGGGTTTGGTTGATCCATTGAAGATATACTGGCTTGCATAAGAGATTGGAGAATCTTTTAGAGGAGGTCGTACTCGGAATTTGTAGGTGTGAGGAAGTTTTATGAGAAACTGTGATACAAGACGACCCCGCGGGTTGATTATAGGGTGTCTTCCAAGGCCCTCACTCGTTGTCCAACCTTGTCACGCGAGGTCCCACAAGACGTCTAACCACGTCCCACGAGGCCTTCTGTAATTTCAGATTGCAGACTTGAGTTGGATACAGGTGGTTGTATTTCTTCAGTGAGTATTTAGGACCTTATTGAAACAACATTGACAAAGCTTGGCAGTCGAAGTAGTACACAACTTGAGGAGTTTTTGGCATCATCAACAGGTTTCTTGATTTGTTGTCTGTTAGTAGATATTTTAGCTTCTTGTAGCTAGTAGATTTGTTATGTTCAGGAGGGTTTACTAGTTGTTGTGAAAGACAAATTAGTGATCTTTGTATTTTTCTGATTCAGGTTCTCATACCAAAACAAGGCATCCATGGTTATCTTCTCAATTATCTGTATAATCGACCCATGTGATGTGTTTAACAATATTCTTATTTATGAGATATATGCAAACTGTTTGTAAGTTATTTCCAACAAAGTGCTTGATAAAACACACAAATAAAAATGAAAATTTGGGCAACTGACACAATACTTCCACCCATCCTAGTTGGGGACATTATAGTGGTATCATAGCTTGTGATCCTCCCAGCTTGTGAGGGTATACAGGCTTGGCTATCAAACTAAGGAAAAGGTGTAAGAAAGGATGGGAGTAGGTTTTGCACTCATGTGGTTAAGCGATATGGAGGAAGATCCGAAACCTGTGTTTGAAATCTTGAGGTCACCAACAACAACTAAAAACATGCCTTACCACTACCAGGAGTATCTAAAATTAAGGGAAGGTATCCGTGTAGAATTTCCCTTTAAAAACTTTTACACTTTCTTTTATGAAAGATGGCCTCGGGATTTTGATGAGGATTATTTTAAATGCATAGGGAAAGAAGTGGAGAAGGATGGGAATGCATCTAGCCATGTAGAGGATGTGTGCATAGAGGAAGACCAAATAAAAACTTATGATACATCATCGAGAATGACCAATGAGGATGATGAAAGTGTGCTCAATGGAGAAGATGAGGCTACAATATCTTGTCCTACTTATGATGACTATGAGGAGATGTTTCGATCAACCGATGTTGAGGACCCAACATATTTCATGGTGTATGATGCTTATGATGAGGGAGGTCCAAGCATGATAGCACCTACACATGATGAGGATTCAATACCTTATCCTATTTATGATATATATGATGATGCGGGGATGATTGTACCAGATCTATGTGTAGAGGATAATGAAGGGAATGATTTGGTGAAAAACAGCATATGATCACAAAAGGAGATCCAGATTATATTGGATCAATTCTTAGAGATGTCAATTGATATAGTGGTGATTGAGATTATCCACTACAGAGGTCACACACATGTATCTCCTAAGCCCACACTTAGGGAGAGGAGAATGAGGGCTATGTGTGATTCGCCTTTGGCAGGGAATTCTGGGTACTCGTATGAGTATGAGGCATCGCAGGTGACAGGGATACTTTCCAATGAGGTATTGAGTCTCCACGGATTACATTTGTACGTTGATGGTGATCAAGGTAGCATATTTTCCGGTACAGTTTGGCAGGATCCAAACAAATGTATGGTTGTAGAGTTGATTCTTAGTACATGCCTACCATAAAATGTTGGAATACTAGGGACTTGTCTCATTTTGACTATGATGGTTACTCGTATGGCACAACAAGAACTAGCAGGTATTGGGAGTGGTGGACTTCCAGTTTGGTGGTGGGATAAGGGAATTCATTTGAGTGATAGATTTATTTAGATGAGGATGACAATGATTGACATTCTTTATTTTTCAGGTGTTAGTAGAAGAGAGGTTGATACTTACTCCATCTAGCAGGACATGCTCGAGGCCGACCATGGATTTGCAGAATTAGACTTCACTGAGACACCTTCGTAGGGGAGGATTCATGATGGCGGTCCCAATCCCTTCAGGGAGATCAACTTGGGGTTCCAATAGAGGAGGATGCAGAATAGGAGCATTGGTCCGATGATGATGATTAGAGTCGTACAACATCAGCATGGTGCTACATTTCCGATATTAGTTTGGGACCCTGGGATTACATGGTTTGACAATTTAGCTACTAACATAGATGTAAGAATTAGTTTTTACTTTCTAGAGTTTACTTTTGGGAGGATTAGGAGTGGTTTCTTGGAGGAGTGGTCTTCCAAGGAGTTGGATGAATTTATGCATGTTATTATTACATGGATTATCAAGAGCAGTCAGGTGGATTCTTGTATTTTCACTTTACAAACCATTGTTATAAGTAGAGGGTGCTTCATTTCATATAGGCTAGTGTTGAATCCTGACAACTTTACCTTCTATGAGGTTCTTGTGTTTAGGGACTATTATTCCCATTTCTTAGGGATAAATAAGGAGATGATGTCTTGAGGCCCTCAACTTTTCTATATGGAGTACCGAGAGATAGATGGTTGAAAACATCCAATTTCACAGACAAAGGCTCACCTCACCACCACAGATCTCAGATTCATCATGATGGTATCTGCCACACCGATTTTCTTTCAAAATACATTGGTGTTTCTCCATGAGGTAGAAGTCAGGTATTATGGTGAGTGTCATTTCAATATTTGATGCATTTGAGTATGTTTCATTTAAAGTTGTTTTTAATTATGTAACCTCTTATTGGAAGTTATTCTATTTGCTATGTTTAACCTTGTTAGTTGGCGTTTCTCCCTAGTAAGTGGTCACCCTTAGGGATGGGTTTTCTACTGGGAGGTCCCCTTGAAATAGAATCGTGCCATTCCCGATCATACTTACCACTTTCCAAACTTCATTCCCTCACCTCCTTATCTTTTCGGATTTTCGGGTGTATTGACCCAATAAGGGATTGCCCCTCATTTCATGGGAAGAAGGGGTTGAAGGCCCATAGGATTGTAGCTTGAAAAATAAAAAAGCTAATCATGAACCTTCTATATGCTCACCTTGGGATACCGAGGACAATGAAATATATCTCATAATAAAATGATGGTAGAGCAAATGAAAAAACGCCAACCAAGGTAGAGCATGTGTGGGCAATGTTTTGCATGGTTAGGTAGAAGTCCCACACATTGTCTTCAAATTGGGGAAGCATAATGTGACCAAGGTAGAGTTAATTTGGGAAATGTTTTTCATGCTTAGGTAGAAGCCCCACCTTGGCTTCATCCTAGAAACATCTTAAAAGTATAAAGGAAATAAATGGGCTTGGAAAAAGGATGCATTGAAAATGAAAGTGCAACACACCCTCTACAAAGGAACCCATAAATGAGATATTACGATCCCTTGTATGTCATGAACCCCATGTCCAAAAGTATTACCCCTATCCACTTCATCTTATACACATGTCTTAGGGGGGGTCCACCTGGGAAACACTCCTTGACTTAGGGGATGATTCACCCAATAGGTTACTTTGTCAACCCTCTCATACCTAAACTTGGCAAGTTCCATAGGGTCTTTGAGCACTTGTTTAATTTGATGAGGTGGTTTTTGATGCACATTATTAGGTGACTCTTTCAATGATTTGATTTACTTATCATGATATTTTTGACTTGAGATCTTTGGAGGGTGTATTCATTGTCTTTACAAGACTTTTCTAGGTGGACAATTTTGGAGGAACAAGCCTAGCTTGGGATTCCTTGGGGCATGAATCCCACAGGATCGATACATGGCCCACACACCGGATGATGATAACATCCTTTGAAGGCTTGAGATACATTTTGTATGACCTCACCTAGCCCCTACAAGCCCAATTTTTTTCGTTTATAGGTCAAAATGTCACATTTGGAGGGCTTGACGTCACCCTGCGGATAGGGTTTGTAGTGGTGGTGTGGTTGACTTGACACATGGCACATTTTAGATGGAGAGAGACCTTGGATTGATGGAGGATAACTTATCTCATGAGAGGAAGGCCTTTGGAGGCCCAATTTTTCACCTTCAAGCTCAACGAATTGCTCCAAGTGCAAAAACATTGCCCTAAAGGGGTGACATCATGTTTATTTTAGGGTTTTCTTATGTGAAAAATCAAATTTAAAGTTGTAAAGGGGAAAAGTGATGGTTTTTGGCCCCTTAATTTTTGGTTTACCCTAAGGTTAAGTGGAAAAACACTTCTTAGAAGATTTTTATAAATAAGGATCATTTCTATTTCATTTTCATCATAGCTCTCCCATTATGAGAGGACTAATTTGATGAAATTTGCACCCCTCTTGGGAAAATTAATTCTCTCTCTCTCTCTCTCTCTCTCTCTCTCTCTCTCTCTCTCTTGTGATATGGTTTAACTCTTGTATTATGGAAGGAATTGGTGCACTATCTCTTGGAGGATCTTTCTCTTTCTTTGATGGTGAAAAATACTTGGTAACTAGGGTTTGTCTTGGCAGTTTTTGGAATCGGTAAGAAAAATATGCACTTTGTTAGGTTTATTTCTTGTTCCATCGTTGTTATTGGCTATATACTTGGAGGAGTATAAGTGTTTACAACCTCCACCAATTTTTATCATTTTTTTTTGTTGAAAAGGCTATTGCAAAGATTGCGTGGAGGAGTAAAAGGGATTACACCCTCCTGGACTTTACCTTGTTAGAGTTTCTATCTCAAGGGAGTGAAAGGGCTTACACCCCTTGAGATTTAGTAGAACTAAATTAATACAATAAGACTCCATAACCCATTTTACAAGGCACTAATCCTTATTTGCGTTGGAGAAACAAATTGTTTGTATTCGTAAACGTGATTTAGAGAGATATTGATTTTGTTCAAGTTGGAATATTTTCTTGATGCTTTAATCTTGATAAAGACTCTACAGAATATTGATTGGTCTAGTATTCTTGAAGCTATAAATTAATAAAATATATAGCCATTAGAGATACAAAAAATCACTCTATATCTTCAATTTTAACTTTCTTTTCAACCATGTAAATTTGCTTGTTAGCCATTACTATAACGCTACTGCTTATTGGTCAATTTTTTGTTGGATTACTTGCTTATTCTCATGTTTGAAAATTTATGTTGTATAAAATATTTGATACAACCACATGGATATTACAAATATACTCTGGAAATATCATACAACAGCCCTCTAATACCACTAAAGTTTGTGTTAAAGTATTGGTAACTAATCTACTTGTTTTATGTTTCTTTTCTCAATAAATATTTGATGCTTTGAGTGGTTATATATGTAGTAATTAGCTTTGTTCCTTCCTGATATATATTCTTGTTTACTGTAGTAGTTTGGGACACGAATGTTGGAGTTACTTCACACACACCTAGGATTTCTTTTTCCTAAGGTTTTTCCTTGTTTCTTAGTTATAATTAGTCATTATCTAGTCTCCTATAATTTAGGGGAGAATATTCCACCTAGAGAATATTCCACCTGGAGAATATTCCACCTAGAGAATATTCCACCTGGAGAATATTCTCTTTCAGTTGACACTTCAGTTTGATTAGTTGAGTTGAGTTTAGATGTTGCATTGGTTTTTTCACCATGCAACATTGGGATCATCACCATGCTAATTCGAATTTTCCTTGGTATCATCACCAGAGTGGCGCATTAGCCTTGATTCCCTGAGTTAACTCTTCACCACTCTCTGTTCAGTCAGTTAACTGAAGACTAGTTGACTAGTTAACTCAACTAGGTGGCAGTTCACTCCCATAACTGCCCGAGAGACTAGACTAGGTGGCAGTTCACTCCCGTAACTGTTGGTGTGTGTCCAGATCACTCTAGACCACCACTATGGAACATTTTTTATCCTTGAGTCGAACTCGTTGAGTTATACAAAGTACATCATGTGTAAATTATTCATTATTCATAACGGTTAATGATACTTCTTTCATTCTTTCTCTCCTTCTTCTTCTTTCTCCAATTATCTCTGCAAATGTGTGTATTATTGTGTATCTAGATCTATTATGTGTAGGTTCAACACATTTACATGGTATCAAAGCCGATGGACTTCTAAGAAAAATCTACACCAAAAATTTTTGTCGGTACAAAAGATTGAAGACAACGGAAAGATGGAATTCCAAAAAGAATTCATTCTTACACCTTACAACTATTTTTCATGGAAGGAGAAAATAGCCATACATCTCCGATATAGAGGTTTGTACAGGTTAACCATGAATACATATACAAAGACAACATTAGCCATAGAAAAATCCAAGTACTTAAATCGCATGGATGAGGCACTCAGAACAATTTGCAGCCTTATTTCTCTCGATCTCCTTTTTCACATATTTTCCTGTAAGACTCCCAATGAAGCCTGGAAAACCTTGGAAGGGCTCTTTGGAAAACATGATGAGATGAGGGGTCACATGTTGGAGGTGGAGCTGCTCACATTAGATTAAAAAAGCTTCGACAATATCCAAGATTTCTTTACAAAATTCAAGGATTTACTTTCGCAACTCAAAGGTTGCGGGGTTGATAAATCAACGAAGGAGAAACAAATGGTTCTTACCATTCTCTCCAAGCTTGGTCCTAAATTCTTTGTATTTGTATCTACATTCCATACTGTCATAATCTCCTCTGGAGCCACCTGAAAGATGCCTTCTCTTGAGGAATTTATCGAATCCCTGACACAAGGGAAAACCAAGCTCATCAAGATGGGCACAATTGTGTTTGTGCCCAACATCTGGTAGGCATTGGCGAAGTCAGGATCTGTCTCATAGAGTTGGGGCCATCCGAAGGTCTCATGGTTGCAAGAATCGAGCATTGTGGTGAGTGTCACAACTAGAGGTCGGCTGAGGTAATAAACGAATTGGTTGGTACTTCCTATTTTATACTTGATGTTGAGGTGGAACTGTTGCAAATATATGGACCACTTCTAATGGTGGACATTCTACAATTTTCTTTATGTCTGCATGAATTGCAACAACTTATGATTAGTGTGGATGATTGTCTCCTTCTATGAAATGTAATTCCTCCACTGGTGGTAGGCTTTTACAATGGAGTAAATTTCTTTTTCATAAGTAGGGTACTTACAAACGACATATCTTAGTGTCTTACTATAATAGTCCACGAGGTGGTCATGCTGAGTGATGGTTGCAACCACAACATAGTCTGAAGCATTTGTCTCGATCTAAAAAGGCTATTGCAGGTCAGGTAATGAAATAACTGGGGAGGAGTACAAGCATTTCTTTAGATCATTGAACACTTTCTGTTGGGATAGGCCGCACACAATTTTTTCCTTACCACCACCCCTAGTTATTTGGTTGAGGGCCCATACAATATGGGAGAATCCCAACACAAACCTGTGATAGAAATTGACATGGCCTAAGAAGCTCCGAAGCTCCGTGAGCGTAGTTGGGGCTGGCTAGTCACAGATGACTTGAATCTTAACTAGATCAACATGCACACCATGCACATCAACAATGTATCCTAGGTACTAGACCTTGTTCATGACGAATGATCATTTTTCCAAGTTGGAATATAGCGTGTGCTACTGCAGAGTGTGTAGAACCTACTAAATATGTTGCCACTATTATGCCCAAGTCTTGTTGTAGATGAGGATGTCATCCAAATACACCACCACAAAATAATTAGTGAAAGTATGCAAGATATCATCCATCATCCTCATGAAATTTGTTGGGGAATTTTTCAAACCAAAGGGTATGACCAACCATTCAAAAAGACATTCTTTTTACTTGAAGGAAGTTTTCCATACATCTGTCTATTCTATTAGGACCTGATGGTATCCATACTTCAGATCAATATTACTAAAGTATTTGACCTACTTGAATTGATCAAGGAGATCATTGATTCAAGGAATATGTTACCAATTCCTGAATGTGATTTTATTTAGGGCTTGATAATCAATGCAGAGTCTCCAAGTCTCATATTTCTTCTGCACCACCACGATTGGGATTCCACAACGTGATGAATTGGGTCGAATGTTCCCCTTATGGAGCATTTATTGGATCTGACATTTAATATCCTGATTTTCTAGCAAAGAGCAGCGATAGACTGATCCATTGGGTAGCGATGCACTGGGGGTTAGATCGATGGGATGATTGACCTAGCAGTGCAGATGTACCCCAGTAGGTGATGAGAAGATGTCTTTGTACTCTTCCACAACCTTATCCACTTTCTTTTGCTGCATCAAGAGGTTGGCTGCAAAGGCAATGGATGTGGTTGCAACCTTTCGCTCACTCTAAGAGTGAGTCACGAAGAAGAAAAACTTCCTGGTATGAGAAATAGCATTCCTTCATTGCTTGGAAGAGATCAAGGAAATAACACTAGGTGGGACTACCTCAGGTATCCTGTGAAATTTCTTGTTCAAAGTAATAATACACTACGAGGCCTAGACTCATATACAACATGATGTTTCCATAAATAAGGTTGGCCAAAAAGAACATCACAAACTTCAAGGGGAGAAACATAAAAAAATATGTCATCTTTGAATGGCTTGATGTCGTACGACAGGAGACACCGTTTCATGATGCGAAGATCACTTCCTTGACAGATCCATCTGATGGTGTAGGGTTGCGGGTGCGACATTGCCGATAGGGATATCTGCTTGATGAAATATGTTGAGATGAGGTTATTTCGGCTACTGCTATCAATGATTAAGTGTATGGGAGTTCCTTGTACCCACATATGTGAATGAAAGAGGCGTTCTCTTTCCTCTGGCTCATTTGGTTCAGCGAGATAGATCTTGATGGTAGCAACGGTGGCACCGGGTTCCGTGTCAATGATATGTATCCCATTTTTTGGTCTTGACTTAGAGTCAAAACCTACATCTGATTTAGAGGCTTTTACCTCAACCAACAATGACTACTTTGAGCGGAAATCAATAGTGTTGTATTAGGGGATCTTATGGAAGTCGCACCACTTCCCAGTATCTTTCTTCATATTTCCATTTTCCTTCTTTGCTTGCGTATTGGATTGGTTGTCCTGAGATTGCCCATATTTTCTCTGTCCTTTGTTATGCGGATTGGAGATGTCCTTTCCCTGCTTCTGTTGTGAGCGGTTCCAAGACCCAAACTATCGTGTCTTTTTTTTAAGATTCTGCTCAATGTTGATGTCATATTATTAGGTTGTTCCCAAGGATGAGATGCCCAAAAACTCCATTTATGTCTAGATGTATCTATGTAGACCACCGCGGTACTTGAGCACTAGATGTTACTTAGAATATTTGATACCCAACTTGGTGCGTAAGGTATGGAAGACATTACTGAACTCTGGCACTGTTTCATCTCTTTCTTGCCACAGTGTAGTCCATCTTGTATACAATTCATCATAACTTCCAACTGGGTAGTATTGTTCCTTAATATCATCCCTTAAGGAACCCCAAGTGGGTGCAACTACAAATAATGTGGATCACTCTATTTCCTTTTGCTCACAAAAATTCTCCCACCAATCTTTGACATGGGGAACGACCTTGAGGAGAGAAAATGTAATCTTTTCTCTATAGGAAAAGTTGTGGATAGAAAATTACCCTTCTAAAAGGTTTAACCATTTATCTACGGAATCTGCATCTATTTCACCTTCAAATATAGGAATATTAAAATTGATATGTACGTTGAAGGGGGTGACGTCTCCACTTGAGGTAGATTCATCGGTTGTCGGTAGTTGTTGAAGGATTTGTGCAAAGTTTTCCATCATCGCATTCTTGTGTCGCTCAAGGGCTTCCTCGAGCAACATTTTGAAACAATCTCATGTCATGTCGTCTTTATTTTCTCCTTCCATGGACTATTTATTGGGCATGCGAGAAAATTTTTCCTCAAGAGAAACAATCTCAATACCCAACTCTCTATACCCTGACCGCGTCGGGGATATGCATTAAAAAAAACAAGGAGCAGACTGCTCTGATGTCACTGATCCAGATTTATGAGTGGAAAGAAATGAAACCAGAGATTTATAATATTAACACAGAGACACAGTGAACAATAATAGAGATACATTAAAACATGACTTCTATTAAATACAAAATATGTTGAAAATTGTAAAATGCACACTTAAAACAAGCTTGCTAGAATGGTGGCAACTTATCTCTGAGAAGAGATTTGAAGTCTATGGTCACTCGCAAGAAGACGAGTACAATGAGGATTTGAAGGAATTTTTACAATAAACATGAATTCCAAAACCCTAAACATCCAAAAACCTAACCCTGGGAGATGAAGCGCTAAAAGTCATGTGGGCCCCGTTGGGGTAAGTTAGTACATCGATGTCCCGGGGTCGTAACTTTTGCATAAGATCTTCGTTTAGGGCGCAAGATAGCTTGTTGGAAAGGTATTGACGAGTAACTTCATTTAGGGGGATCAATCAAATCCTTCTATTATCATTGATGTGCTTGATCGTGAAAAAGCATCGTTTAGGCCTTCAAAATGGGCCCAAAAGTTCAGGAACCGAAAAAATGCTAAAAATAGTAAGTTGCCAAAACACTATTTTGATCCAGTTGGAAAAGGTGGGTTACCACTGAGATCCTCATACATCAAGGTTAGAGAGAGAGAGTGAAAGGAAGGGGGGAGAAAGAAGGAGATAGAGAGGGGGGGTATAGAGAGAAAGATGGGTAAAGAGAGAGTGAGAGTGAGAGTGAGACTAGCAACGAGGAGAGAGAGAGAGAGAGAGAGAGAGAGGAGCGTATAGGGGAGGGAGGGACAAAGGGGAAGAGAGAGAGAGAGAGAGANAAAGGCAATGTCTAGGTCTATGTCATGGTCTAAGTTTAGATCTAGGTCTAGGTCATGGTCTAAGTCTATATCTAGGTATAGGTATAGGTCTTTCCATGCCTTTCCATGTCTCGGTCTTTCCATTTCTAGGTCTTACTGTGTCTAGTAGTGAGAGGGAGAGAAAGAGGGAGAGAGAGGAAGGGTAGAGAGAGAGATGGAATGGAGGAAGAGAGAGTTAAAGAGAGAAAGGGGGGGAGAGTGGGGGAGAGAGAGGGAGGGGGATTCAATGTGATGGGGAGAGAGGGGTAGATGTAAGAGAGAGAGAGAGTGGGGGGATGAAGAAAATAAGAATAGGAAATAGGAGCGTGTGCATGTTCCTAGAGTGCATGCATGTTCTTAGGAACATATGCACGTTCCTATAGGACGTGCACGATTTAAGTTCGAGATGACAAATGTAGTGGTTCAGTCTGCAAATAGATCAAACCTCTGTTTTTTGAATACCTCTCTATATCCTTTTTTGACGTTATTTTTCTATAGGCTATAGAAATTCATTGTTAATGAAAGTGTATACATAGATAGAGTCAATTATGTAGATTCCAAATATATAGTTTTTTTTTCAAATCAATATTGTTTACTATTTTTAATCTATTTTTTTCTTTGCATATATCAAAATCTTAGAATACATACCTCTTTTATTTATGTTATACCATTTCTAAATTGAGTTATGCTTCCCACTAGAAGAGACCAATATCTATGATCTAAAAAAATAATTATTTTTTATAATGATAAGACTAAGAGAAGGTGTTGTAATTTCAAAGATATATTAACTTTCATAATTTAAAAATATATATAAATTAATATTATAAATTTTGAAAAAATACACCGCAGTAGAAAAATGGTTTCTCTACAATTATGCAAGTTTTTGAAAGGAAAATCCATCATTAAGGTACTCAACACCTGCACTAACAGAAACATATACATTATATTTTGCTAGAAAAATAACATACCATAGTAAAAAAGACTGGAATTTCACATAGTTATTCACAATTTCTATGAATAAAAGCTGTATATTCAGAAAGCTAATTCAATTTCCTATGTTTCATCTGTTTACACCATATTCAAATTCATTGTAAAAGTACCTTGAATAATCCCTCCAAGTTAAAAAATTATTTTTTTTCCATGTTTGCATTGCCACTAATGCATCATAAGAGGCCATCATTAGCTTGCACATGCCCATATTCTTAAATTTTATTGAATTTCTTGGGTTTTATCTTTGTACACTATATTCTAATAAGTTGTGCATGTACCTCTAATCATTCCTCCTAGTTAACAGATTGTTGTTGTTGCTTTTTTATATTTCCATTTCAACTAACATGTCATGAGAGATAATCATTAACTTGCACTATCCTATAGTAGACCCTAATCAACCTACTAGCTTTACCTCATCTTTTTTCCTCTCTTCCTCTCTCCAAAGGTTTTCTCAAATTTTCCCTAAAAACTAAATATTAAATTGACTCTCTCCTTCCTCCTTGTAATAGCATGATGCTTCACTCTAATGGGCACTTTACACCCACACTTGTTCTCTTGCAACCCTTCAAATGAAATCCAAATTGTGTTTGTGCATGGCCAAAATTGATAGCCTTAGTGCTAATTTTATTATTGCTTGTGAGGGTTCTTGTAATAGCATGATGCTTCACTCTAATGGTCACTTTACACCCACACTTGTTCTCTGGCCACCCTTCAAATGAAATCCAAATTGTGTTTGTGCATGGCCAAAATTGATGGCCTTAGTGCTAATTTTATTATTGCTTGTGAGGGTTGATTCTGTTGTCATTTTGGTAATCATTAAGTTACATTATTTATAAAATAATTGTTATATTTAAAATTTTAATAATTTTTTATAATTAATTTATCAAAATATTAAATTATTAAAAATTTTAGTTAAAGTTTAAAATCGTATATTTATATGTATATTTCTCTATATTTTATGAACATTAAGTTACATTATTTATAAAATAATTATGTTATATTTAAAATTTTAATAATTTTTTATAATTAATTTATCAAAATATTAAATTATTAAAAATTTTAGTTAAAGTTTAAAATCGTATATTTATATGTATGTTTCTCTATATTTTAAAATATTTTTTTTATTATGTATTTTATTTCAATTGAACATTATATTGAGTTACATCATTAATAAAATATTTATGTTATATCTAAAATATTAATAATATCTTATAATTAATTTATCAAGATATTAAACTATTAAATTTTTGAGTTGAAGTTTCAATTGAATATCTTATAATTAATTTATCAAGATATTAAACTATTAAATTTTTGAGTTGAAGTTTCAATTGAACATTATATTGAGTTACATCATTTATAAAATAATTATGTTATATCTAAAAATTTAATAATTTTTTATAATTAATTTATCAAAATATTAAACTATTAAATTTTTGAGTTAAAGTTTAAAAATCATATGTTTATATATATTTTTATATTTTAAAATATTTATTATTATCTATTTCACTCCAATTTAACATTATATATATAATAATTATGTTATATTTGAATTTTTAATAATTTCTTATAATTAATTTATCAAGTATTAAACTATTAAATTTTTGAGTTAAAGTTTAAAAATCGTATGTTCATATATATTTTTATATTTTAAAATATTTATTATTATCTATTTCACTCCAATTTAACATTATATATATAATAATTATGTTATATTTGAATTTTTAATAATTTCTTATAATTAATTTATCAAGTATTAAACTATTAAATTAAGTTTAAAAATCATATGTTTATATATATGTTTCTATATTTTAAATTATTATTATGTATTTCACTCCAATTTAACATTATATATATAATAATTATGTTATATTTGAATTTTTAATAATTTCTAATAATTAATTTATCAAGTATTAAACTATTAAATTAAGTTTAAAAATCATATGTTTATATATATGTTTCTATATTTTAAATTATTATTATGTATTTTACTCCAATTTAACATTATATTAAGTTACATTATTTATAAAATAATTATGTTATATTTAAAATTTTAATAATTTTATTTATAAAATAATTATGTTATATTTAAAATTTTAATAATTTTTTGTAATTAATTTATCAAGGTATCAAATTATTAAATTTTTGAGTTAAAATTTAAAAATTATATATATATATATATTACATTATTTATAAAATAATTATGTTATATTTAAAATTTTAATAATTTTTTGTAATTAATTTATCAAGGTATTGAATTATTAAATTTTTGAGTTAAAGTTTAAAAATTATATATATATATATATATATATATATATATATATATATTGGAAGACACAGGCTTTAAAATTTGATCGGTTGTTGTTAGGTCGCATGAGAATCTACCTAAATTTGCCCAAAAAAACATAAGATATTTAATGTTAGGTGTTGAACAGTAGCTTCGATCATAACTTCGACGTCGATCGGGAACAAACAGTCGATAAAAAACCATTCTTCCGGCGTCTCTTCAAAAGGTGGGGAATGCATTAGTGGATATTTTGCTGTAAACAAAAAGCTGGTCAGAAAGTTATATTGGCCATCCAATCATAAAGTTATATTGGCCATCCAAAAAGCTGGTCAGAAAGTTATATTGGAGTTGCAATCCACACAGTTGTGGAGAATGTATGCATTCTATCTGTTACCTTCTACTGTTTTTAGTCCATCTGTTACCGCTTCAGACCACTGAAATACATGAATTCGATACGTGCATTGAGAAATATTATTCAGTGAGCAATGGATGCCAATAGGGATATCGACCACCAGAAAAATCCAGTAGTGCTGGAAGAAGGGTTAGGCCATCCTTTTCTGAAACGAAGGCATGGGACACGTATTGGGTCTACTGCATATCCCAGCTCTCAGACAGCTCTAGTTGGAGCACAGCTCTCACCCCTAGAAAGTTTGGATTATGAGTAAGAACCCATTTTATTTCTTCTTCGAACTTGATCCAAAATTGCATTATTTTGCTTTGTGTATTCATGCATACTCAGAATTTTACCTTGTGTGTAAACGCGCAGAATTATCGAAAACGATTTGTTCAAGCAGGATTGGAGATCCAGAACAAATGTAGAGATATTTCAGTACATAATCCTCAAATGGGCATTGGCCTTTCTGATTGGCCTTTTCGTTGGCCTCATTGCGGCCTTTGTGAACCTGGCAACGCAAAATATTGCAGGGTTGAAATTCCATATTTCCTCTCAATTGATATTACAGAACAGGTACAGACTACAGTGTGAATTCTCTTTACATTTATATCTAGAGGCCTATACTCTGTTCCATTTTCACACTCACATACCTATCATGATATGTATTGATGTGTATGATATGTATTGTTGTGTACTGCAAAGTTATGAAGCTTCATCAGGTTTAGATGAGTCTGTGTTATTGCCCATATTCAATGCACCCAATGCATTATATAGACTCGACGCATAGTTAGGTAGAGATGGACAAAATTGACAGTGTCCATAGTCAATACATCCACTGCACCGTCTAGATTCAATACACCTTTACACATACACAGAATATAATTGGATCAATTTGTGTTAGTGTGGGTCATAATAGTTGTGTGAAATTCTTTTAATTTTCAGTACAGTATGAATACTATATTGTCAACTTACTTTTGAGATCGTATTTGATAATATATCTCAGGTATTTGATCCTCATACACTCATAAACCCCAAAACACAAACAGATAAATAACTTGAAGATATTAAAAATATTTTGATTACATCTATAAACATAAATTAATTTTAAAATTTTGGAAAAATGGATTATTTTTCTATTTTACTGGGCATTTTTCAAACTGAAACTTCTCCAAAATTTGGAACAAAATGCATATTTCCATGTCTGTGAGATGTATTGATATTGGATCTCTATTGAATTTTTTCTACACATATTTTTTACACATATTTTTTTCTTCTCCAATAGTATTCACATTAGTATACTAATACTGTTATTATGATATGGATATTCCATGCACCCAATTCACCATCTAGATTCAATGCAGTGTTACACAGAGAGACCCAAAATTGATGGATTAATCCAACCTCGTTTTCCAATCAATCCATTTGTTTGTATTGAATTTCTGCTATTTGTTGACTGCAATAATCCTAGTGCTCAATTTTATTGTTTTGACAATCGTTTGAAATGTGTTTCAATACAGGTATCTATTAGCCTTTTCAGTGCTTACAGGTGCTAATCTAGCACTAACTTTATTGGCAACAGCGCTTACTGCTTATATTGCACCAACAGCAGCAGGGGCTGGTGTGCCAGAAATCAAGAGTTACCTGAATGGGGTGGATCTGCCAGGATTTTTGGGTCCAACTACCCTTTTTGTTAAGGTATGTACTTATCAAGCACCATTAAATTACCATGAATTGTTAAGGTCTGTGAATGGTCGAGCATTAGTGAAGTCGTCTATTCAAAACCCATGAAAAATACAATTGAACTGTAGGAGCTTTTATGATTTATCCAATGGGACTGTGGAAAATCTGGTCAGTCGCTACATATGTGGAAGTTAGAATGTAACCTTTTTGGGTTTGCATTTGTTTTTAATGGTTTTAAAATCTTGGGTGTGTAGGTATTTGGAAGTATATGTGCCGTGTCCGCTGGATTGGAGCTGGGGAAGGAAGGTCCCATGATACACACTGGGTCTTGCATAGCATCTCTGCTGGGGCAGGGTGGCTCAAAACGTTATCATCTAACATGGAGATGGCTGAGGTACTTCAAAAATGATCAAGATACGCGTGATCTTGTCACATGTGGTGCTGCTGCTGGTGTGGCCGCAGCATTCCGTGCACCGATTGGTGGTGTGGTCTTTGCACTAGAAGAAATATCAACATGGTATGTAAACATGAAACTGTTATTGGATGTATGCATAATCACCCTTATTACATCGAATTACAACATAGGGTTTCACTCTCTGCATATGTGTCAGGTAAGGATGTGCCCTATATTCAGGTAGTATCAAACAATGGCATTTTTCTATGATGAAAAGCACTATGGCTCAAAACACAGAAGTTAGTGCACATCCAATTTGTGGTTTTATACCAGTAAACAAAATAAAAGAGTGAGATAGTGGTTTTGAATGCTTTCTCAGGTGGCGAAGTGATCTTCTTTGGAGAACATTTCTCACCACAGCAGTGGTCGCTGTGGTGCTGAAGGCATTCATAAATTATTGTGAAAGTGGTAACTGTGGCCTCTTTGGAAATGGTGGCTTGATATTGTTTAATGTGAGTTCTGTGACGATCAAGTATCGGTTTGTTGATCTGTTTCCTGTGGTGATACTTGGAGTTATGGGAGGAGTACTGGGAGCTGTCTACAACTATCTTCTTGAGAAGACTCTGAGGCTCTACGCTCTCATCAATGAGTATGTTTTTAGATAGCGGCATTGTATTAGAGTCTTAGACCTTGTTTCCAATAATCTTTGTGAACTTTGTGCACAGTGTTCATGAATGGCATCGGTATATGTGATTAATGCAGGAAGGGACCTATATCCAAAATGCTTCTTGCCTGTGCTGTTTCCATCTTTACATCTTGTTGCATATTTGGACTTCCATGGCTTGCAAAATGTAAGCCTTGTCCGACAGCGAAAACAATCGGGGGAGAATGTCCTAGCACTAACAGCAAAGGAAGCTTCAAGCCATACCATTGTCCAGCAGGTCATTACAATGACCTTGCAAGCTTGCTTTTCAACACAAACGATGGTTCTATTAAAAATATGTTCAGCTCTAACACGGGAGATGAGTTTCAACAATCATCACTC
>ML812691.1:126200-142017 GCA_009831015.1 Picea engelmannii
GGATTTCACCTTGGCTTTTCCCGATGGTATATCTCCCTTGCAAATTCTGTCTAATCTGAAGGCCCTCGTTCTTTCGGGAAATTTGAATGAGATCCTGTGGTTGTGAATCTTTGTCTTCCTTCTCTTCTGCAAATTCCTGTATCTTGAGCTTTGCCTTTGCTGCGCGTGTTTTCTTCACCGCTGTTCCTCCTGAGCTTTCACGTCTGAATCCCCAAGGTACTTTTATCCTTTTTATTCTACCATCTCCACTGTTGTACTTGCCATCAATGACAAGCATACGCTACTTGGTAAACATTTGCCAACACTCTCTACTTTTCTTCTACTGCAACAAGGTGAGACTCTTCAGCAATTGATGCCTTGCTTTGTTTAACATTTTTGTAAGTTTCCCTCACACCATTTGATATTACAATTGTGACTCAGACAACAAAATACGGCCTCTGTATTGTCCTATTATTAATTTCATTTAAGGATCATTTCTTATATAACTAAAGGTAGGAAAAACACTCTTTTAAAACATTCTCTTTAAACATTCTTGATGCCTGACATTACTCTTTGAGCCTTAGGATTAATCTCAGGAACAGCATCTTTTTGGCGCCACTACCGAGGATGGAGAAATGAAGTTATTTTTCCCTGGGAGAACGAAAAAGTAAAACTTTAATCTTTGATGGTGAACAAAGATTGAATACGTGTAAAGGTTCATTTTTCACCTGGCGAATCCTTGGTTCGAAGACTCCACATGATTCACTCGTGACTCCATTGGTTTCAAAATGTCAAGTTCTTTCACTGCTCGGATTGCTGGGAGGTTTGCTCCTTTGGACTTTACAAATGCTTTTGGTTTTCCAAATGTTGTTCCTGATATTAAGGAATGGGGAGATCATATCCCTTGTTTTAGAGAGGATAAATATGATAATCCTTCTCAAAATTTGTTTGAATTTCGTAAGCTCATGCATCAACTAGATATTCATCATGAAGATGTTTTGATGAAATTGTTAATGTTTAGTCTAGGAGGCGATGTTTGACTTTGGTACAAATCTCTACTCCCTTCTAGCATTTCATCAGTAAGAGAATTCCATCCAACTTTTCATAAATATTTCAAAAGAATGTATTCATTAGAGTTCATTTTTGAAGACTGTTGCAATTTAGATTCCATAGAACAAGATTGTAGAGATAATCAGTTTGCTGATGAAAAATTAGAACATGATAGCAATTGTTGTCAACCATATGAAGAAGACTTTGAAGTAAATCAAGAAGAGGTTTTGATTGCAAGTAAAAATGAAGAAAACCTTATAGACCCTCCAGTCCTTCAAGATTATCAAAGACAAGATGATGAATCTTTTGTTGATCTAGATCCTTGTGAAGGCCAATGGCTTATTGAAGACCATAAGCAATCAGCTTTTGGAAAAGATGATTTTGGTAATGACACTGAAAATGGCAATGATACTCTAAGTGTATTTGTCAATGTACCAAATATTCAAAGTAATTACTATCATGATCAGACTACTGTTCTAAATTCTTATTTTGATAAAGCTCATATTATTCAGTCATCATTACTAGATCATCAAGAAATGGAAGTTTTTGAAAATCAAAGTCCATAAATTTTATATAATCATCCTATTTACGATGAGTATCTTGATGATGAAGAAGAGCATATTTCTTTCCCAACATGCATGGAAACATACAATAGTTATCCTTTGTTTGATAACCATGATGAATGCAATTTTGAAGTTGATGAGCAACAAATTATTTCTCTTTCTTCAAAGAGTTCACTTCAACAAGAAAATTATCAGTTTCACTATAAAAGCAATCAGCCTGTGTATGACAGTGATGAAGAAGATTCTTGGATAGCCGATGAAGGAGATAAATAGAGGCTACTGGAGGAGTTGATCTCTCCTTCCTATTTAACAACTGATGAGCAACAGACTAGTGAGCCTCAATATGACATTCTCAAGCCAAGAAAAGAAAAGATCAGTAGTGGAGAAAGTGTGCAAAGGCTTTCCATGCAACTAGGCCAACAGGAAGAGGTATTGCTTGATTTTGAAAATTATTTATCTTTTCATGATCCAGTGGCTGTTTAGTTGGAGTATTTTCTTCAAGAGGTCCAAAATGTTGCAGTGTTTTGTGTGCAACCAAGCTTCAACAGTAAGTGCAAGCTACCTATCCATTCTTCATTGCAAAAAAATTATTATCCTTTCATTCCTTCAGTTAGAAGCAAGCAAGGTATGTTAAGAAATCCACTATTTGCATGGCTCCATTGGAAATTCCATATTACTTGATCAATGGAATTTCACCTGATTAGTGTAGGGCCAATGTATATAAATAACTTGTCCAAATAAAAAATTCATTTTAGCGTTCTAGTTCATCATTTTATTTCAGTTCAGTAGTTTGGTTCTCAGTTTGGCATCCAATATGGTTCAGTTTTTAGCCATTATGACTCCATAGCCCAATGACAGGGTTCAAAGTTTAACAGGGTTAATTTCATATCGCAAAAGGATGAAGGCACGTGGTCTACTGTTCTTGGTGCTTTGCAGAATAGATCTTGTTGAATAGGAGATGAGGCTCAATAAAAACTTGACACTCATCTTTTTGTCTTTTAGACTTCTCTAAAAGTAGGTGATAAATAAATAATATTCCTTGTTGAAAATTCAAAAGAAATATAAGGTATGAGTTCCTATTATTATTTATAGTCTGAATAAAATTGATTGAAATAAATGCAAAGGAAGTTTTTCTCATGATAATTTTATCACCTGATCTAAAAATTGGAGATGTAGAAAAATATAACTTGAAGTGTCATGCTCATAAATTCTAAATCCATCTCTGGTATAAAAAATAAAAATAATAATAAATAAACTCAAAAGAAGTTCGAGAATCAATAAACAAATTTGTGTCAGAATGAGATTCTTTTGTGTTTGGCCCTCTGAGTCATTATTCTGTTTTATTTTTCTTATCCCTGAGCTTTTATTCTCTTCTGATTTTCGCTACTTTTCATGGATCTTCATAGAAAGAAAGAAATACACCTTGACTTTGAAAAATTAAAAAAAATATCTCTGAAACAAGATTAGGCAAAAATATTTATGTTCCTTGGATTTTAGCTGAAAGAAAGTATGTCCAGGCTAATCCTGATAACTTTAACTCTTCTATCGGATTTTAAACTGACTAATTCGCTCAAGGTTGATCCCTGAAAATAAAAATCCCTATAAAATATTCCCTATAGACGAAGGTGTATTGAAAATTGGAAGAAAATTAGTCTCAGAATATACTTAAAAATTTATGACAGACCTCCCTTTTAAAAATTTGAAGAAGATATCATCCCTTGTATGGTACATACAAATTGATTGCCCCCACTTCAAAATATTAAAATATAAGGCAAATTCATAATCTGATTTCCCCCATCTAGTCCAAGACAAATGGTGAAAGGAAATTTGAAATTCGATTACCCCCATTTTTTCCAAAAAGAGATGATGAAAGGAAATTCATGTAATGATTGCCCTCATCTCAGCAAAATGCAAAAGTGCTAATTGAAGTGGTGAAAGGAAATTCAATGGGAGAGGTAGATAACTTTACTGGGGTACTGAACATGCTCACTAGAAGTGAAGCAATATCTATGATATCTATATGGATGTCATGCATATCTACAAAATATACTCTGACATTTAATTCTCTTTCCGATAATATTTACATTATGGACCAACGAGGGATTCGCTAAATAAAATTGTTACATCTACTTAAAATTGATGCGAACAAAGTTGGTCAAGGTATGATATTTCGGTTAAAGTCATTTTGATTATCTTGAACAGATTTGAACTCAGTTTCAAGAAAGGGAAATTTTAAATAGCCTAACTTTAGATCGATAGTTGGGGATGTTTTGAAGGTTTTCTTAGATTTGATTAAAGTTCAATTTTTCTCTGTATGATTAATACCTAAAAGTGTTTCCCAAAAATGCAATAATGACTCCATTTACCCAATAAAGACACTTGGTTTACTGTTCTTCTGTGTCTCACAAGGAGATGCAATCCCCATATGGAGCCTATGTTGGAACACCTATAATTTCAGATTTTTTGAACTTTAGATTTCTACCCTCTTACATTGTTAATGACGTTTGTGATTGGCTAAAGTTAACAACTTGAATAATTACTGTGATTTTCCATGTAACAAATTCCATCAGACTTTTTTAATAATAACTCTGTAAACAGATCTATACAAGCTCTTCGATTTTCAAAATTATTTTACTATTTACAATTAACAGTTTTGTTCAGTGAAGAGCTTACAAACCTATCTTGATTACAGACAGTCTAATATTATTTCCTTAAGGATTATGGCGCCATGAAAAGTTGCAAGAAAACTTGATGGATCGGGTTTTAGAATCTAGTGGAACGATAAATCAGTTTTGAAGCTGGATAAACTAAGAAAAGGACCAAATATAGCAGGGAAGGGGATAAATAGACAGAAAAGGGGGCAAAAACTCTCTGGATTTCTAAGTCTCTAAAATACAGGATCTCCTTCCGTGTGTCCTCTTAATTTGGACGGTTGGGATTTACTTATAACTCTAGGCTTCGAGCATTCCGAGATGCAAAAAAATACAATTTCTCAAAGTGATAAGTCCCCAAAGTGAGATATTTGGCGTCGTGTGTCCTTTTGATTTGGACGACTGAGATTTACTTCGGAACTCCAAGCTTCGAGTGCTCTAAGATGCATAACATCGCAAATCCGTCGGAGTGCAGAAGCTCCTGTCGCATGTCCTTTTGATTTGGACAACTGAGATTTACTTCAGAACTCCGGGCTTCAAGCGTTCCGAGATGCACAACAATACAAATTCCTGAAGTGCTAAGTCCCCGAAGTGAGAGATCTAGCGTCGCATGTCCTTTTGATTTGGACGACTGAGATTTATTTTGGAACTCTGGGCTTCGGGCGTTCCGAGATGCACAACAATAAAAATTCTTGAAGTGCTAAGTCCCCAAAGTGAGAGATCTGGCACCGTGTGTCCTTTTGATTTGGATGGTTGAGATGTACTTTAGAACTCTAGGCTTCGGGCGTTTCGAGATGCATAACATCGCAAATCCGTTGAAGTGCAAGAACTCATGCCGCATGTCCTCTTGATTTAAACGACGAAGATTTACTTCAGAACTCCATGCTTCGGGAGTTCTCGCTTCACACATCCATATTTAATCTGAAGTGGTTATCCGCCGAAGTGAATGATATCCTACCACGTGTCCTCTTGGTTTCAATGACGAGAATTTACTTCGGAAATTCAGGCTTCGAGCGTTCTGAGGTGCAAATATCTGAAATGCTAAGTCTTCGAAGTACAGGATCTCCTGCCATGTGTCCACTTCGATCAACAAACGAGATGGGCTTCAAGTCTTCGGGAGTTCTTTACTCAGCACTTCTTTCCTCCCCCGGAGTAGGAAATAGCCAAATATGGGGATTGTCTGACACGTGTCCCCCACTCAGATCGACGGACATGAATTGCACGAAATTCGCTCTATCTTCTCTACATATGACCAAGAGCTGTGACCTTGGATTAACTTTGGGCGCTTATCTCACTTTGCGAAGATCTTCAGTCTGATTTTAATGGATCGTGGAGATCAACGACTGAGAGTGATTGCGGGGGGAGAAGTTGTGCCGGGTTTAATTTCGAAGGGCGGTCCTGCAATTTAAACCACAGTTTTCTCTCGGGAGTATGTGGCATCACTAGGTGCATTGCAGGACAAAAAGCGAGTTACTTCAAACCACCCCCTCACGCCCCCGCAAAATAGAGAAATGTAAAGGGACGTTGGAGCAACACCTGTCATCCATATCATGTATGTCGTTCACCCTCTAGCTTGTCACACCTTCCACATCAGTTACCTCGTTTACCTCACCACCTACACTTGTCCCAAGGTCATCCTATCCGTGAGAAGTTACTCTTTCTCATAACTGTAAGCCATCACATAACAAGCCAATGCTATGCTACCTGTTACATTATCACTCCCCCATATTTTCAACTAATATTCGTTTTCTAGTAAATTCATCCGAAGAACAGATAGCAATGGAATTAGATGACGAGGACAGTAAACAAATGATTATGGAGGCCTTGATAGACACGTGTACCTGGTTCTAAGAACAAAGGAAAGTGAACTCATCTGCGAGGAAAGGAAGGGAAAAATGAAGCGCCAACACTCAACAATATTTGCACATTATTATCTCATTCGGATTGTATTCCACGTTTAGTGAGATGTCGACAGTGTTGTGGGTAGTCCAACGGATTTTCAGTTGAGATAAATTTTGTATAAATAGATAGATTTTAAATCTATTCTGGGAGGGGGCTTTGAGCCCAATCTGGAGGTGGCTTCTTGTTGAATGTAATAGAGAAAACTCTCCTTTTTGAATATTAATACAAGTGCAGACAAAGATTCTAATTTTCGTTTAGTTTGAGTTTTTTGTTTCTCCTGTATTTCCATATCTTTGAATTTCCTTATGTAATTCCTTGATAAGTGATTGATTGCAATTTAGTATCACAACTACTGTAATCACATTATATCTGTAATTCATTAAGTAAGTAGTTTTTCCTTTATATTTACTATAAGTAAAGCAAGACCTGCAAGTTGTTTGAATTACTGCATTTCATATCCCGTTCAAGGGTGCGCTCTTTACATTTCTTCTACTACAACAAGGTGAGACTCTTCAGCAATTGATGTCTTGCTTTGTTTAACAGTTTTGTAAGTTTCCCTCACACCATTTGATATTACAATTGTGACTCAGACAATGAAATACGACCTTTGTACCGTCCTATTATTAATTTCATTTAAGGATCATTTCTTATATAACTAAAGGTAGGAAAATCACTCTTTTAAAACATTCTCTTTAAACATTCCTTATGTCTGACATTACTCTTTCAGCCTTGGGAATAATCTCAGGAACAACACTTAGTTTGATATCCAAACATGTATACCCTCACAGGCTGGGAGGATCACAAGCTATGATACCACTATAATGTCCCCAACTAGGATGGGTAGAAATATTATGTTTTCTGCCCAAATTTTTATTTTTCTTTGTGTGTTTTTATCAAACACTTTGTTGGAAATACCTTACAAACAATTTGCATATGTCTCATAAATAGGAATATTGTGAAACACATCACATGCATCGGTTACACAAATAATTGAGAATATAACCATGACATCCTTGTTATGGTATGAGAACCTGAATCACAACAATACAAATATCACTAATTTGGATTTCACAAAAGTTTCTAAACCCTCCTAAACACAACAAATCTACTAGCTACAAGCAGCTAAAATATCTACTAATAGAGAACAAATCAAGAAACTTGGTGATCATGCCAATACCTCCTCAAGTTGCATACTACTTTCACTACCAAGCCTCGTCGATGTTGTTTCGATCTTCTCATGAATACTCACTGAAGAAATACGACCACCCGTATCCAACTTAGGTCTGCAATCTAAAATTATAGAGGGCCTCATGGGATGTAGCTAGACGTCTTGTGGGGACTCACATGTCAAGGATGGACAAGGAGAAAGGGCCTCGCAAGACACCCTATAATCAACTTGTGGGGTCGTCCTGTATCACAGCTTCTCATAAAACCTCCTCGCACCCACAAATTCTGAGTACGACCTCCTCTAAAAGATTCTCCAATTTCTTGTGCAAGCCAATATATCTTCAATTGATCAACCAAACCCCCCAAAATAGAATCTCAAATGGAAATCCTGGATGGATTCTCCTCTTTTCTAGGCTCCAATGGAAATACTGGGTGGATTCCCCTCTTGTCTAGCTAGGGTGGATATTGGACCACCAAAACTAAACCAATAGTGGAAGAGTTTTGCTAAACCCTAATGAAACAATCGCTCCAAGAGCACTTTCAAAATGAGAGAGCAAATCTTAAATTCCAAGTGAGGATCTACCCTCCCTTTTATACTTTCTCCATGCCTTCTAGAAATTTCCCTTTTTTGACCAAACTAGATGTAACCCTTATCCCCCTTTTGACTAAACCAAACATGACCCTTATTCCCATTTTTCTTTCACTTTAGGATTAAAAGTCACTTTTAATAATATATAAGTAACTTATTAATCTAATGTCACTTTAAATACATAACATTTCCTAACTAAGTGACATTAATTACCCCTTTTACAAAATTGATTTGGCTTAAAATCCTAATAGTCCTAAATCCAAAATTGATGTGGATGAGCACAAATCTGCAGGACTGCCTGGAGAATTGGTCCCCACAGGTCACCAACTTCCCACATCTATAAACGTTATTTTCTTCCATATCATAAACGTTATTTTCTTCCATACCATGGGGGAGTTGAAACCCGAAAGGTTTAAAAAGAATATTGCCCCACGTACTATTCAACCTCTTACACAGTTGAGCGGAAACTGTGCATGGTTCTACAGGGCCTCTCAAAACTCAGGATTTCATTATGGAGCCAGTGGGAAGATTCAACTCTGTGATGGCTCTTGGATCACTTGGACCTTTAACTGTGGCATCAGAACAAACACAAAATCTGAGCTTCTTGGAGTCTGGGTCACTCTATTATTGGCATCTTGTCATAATATTTTGGATCTTCATGTGAAAGCAGATTCCCAAATCATTATTGACTAGTTAAACAGAAAAGGAAAGCTTCAAGTTGTGGCATTGGAATGTTGGAAGGATAGAATCATTGAGCTTACATAGACCTTCACTGAGATCAACTTCTCACATATTTTCAGGGAGCTAAATTCGGAGGCAAATATTCTATCCAAAAAATCTATACAGGAGCAAGCTGGTATTTTGTCATATCAATATTAGATAGGTGGACTAGAGAGCCATAATCACTAAATATCTCTATTCTAGCTTAATTACTGATGATAGTCTTTTGTTGATCTCTCTTTTTTCTCTTCTGCATGAAGATTTGAACTATCTTTTGTGTATCCTTAGTATTGGGATGGTTTGATATGTATACAGACAGATCTGCCTAATAATTTTTGGATCTCCCTCCTTATCGAAAGGGATATGCATTCTATATATTTTTGATGTGCATGGCATAATCATAGCTTTTTTGTATGGGCACAGTATTGTATCTTTTTGGTTAAATCCAAATTTAATACAAAGTGAAAATTTTATTTTGGAAAAAAATTGCCCCTTTTGACTCCCTTTTTTTTTCACCCATAAATTGCTAAAGTTATTTCCATTGTTGAACAAGGAAATCCAAAAATGAGGACATGACAATTCTGTACCATTTATTAATAAGAGTCATATAATCCTTTCCTATAGGTTCCTAGTCCGGAAATTATGTTGATTGGCACCTATTACTCTATATCTTTTTATAATAGCATTTTTAATATTCAATAAAGATAAGTTTCAATAAAAATATGTAAAGAATGGGCTAATTCTCTAAGACATTTTAAACATCTCACAAGCTTATTAAAGATAATCAACTTTTTCCATTATTTTGAAAATACACTTGAGATAAAAGATGATATATTATTTGGGATATGAAAAGGAAACAAGGGAAGTTGCAGAGCAACAAGTTTATGCATTAAGTGGAAGAAGAAGTCCCTGCATTAAGTGGAAGGAGTTTGTATTTAATTGATGAGTATAGGATAGTTTGTTTGTATTTGATTGATTAGTATAGGCTAGTTTTTAATGGCTTGTTTGAGCTCAATGCTTAGGGTGTTGTTAAGAGACTGGCTTGTGGGGTGTGAACTATCCTGTTTGAGCTCAATGCTTAGGGGGTTGTTAAGGGATTGGCTTGCGAACTATCTTTCCATGAAGGATCAATGACAAGTGTCAACAAAATGCTACTTGAAATGATACTTGGCAACATTTAAGGGACGACTGCTGAAATGATACTTGGCCACATCTAAGGGAATACAGACTCTGTTAATATTAATATTATCATTTCGATTTAGAAAGTTGTGTAACAATGCCAAATGTCATAACTCTCATTTAACTTAAAGATTATTTATTTAAATCTAACATCATGAGAAGAGTTTTCATATATGTAATGCAATCAATCATAACTTGTCTCTCTGATGGTAGACCATCACTAGTGCAACCTTTGAATCCTGAGGCATTGAATCATAACTTCATTTTAGTTTTCATCACTGGTAGCACTTCATAGAAAAACTTGAGGAAGCAAGTCTCAATTAGTCTCAAGTATTTATAGGTTGTTACCACTATTGTTATCAGTTATCTCATTGTTACCGTTTGTACTATTGACCATTTACTGTGCACCATTTTAGATTAGTAAAAGTTGGTGGATCAGAATTGGGCTCTGACATTGGTTTCTTACATGAATGAGCTATGGATTTTAGTAATTACATTTCAGTAAATTTATGTATTAAATAGCTTGAATTGTTAGTTAATTAGTTATTCTCATTGGTATAAAAGGAAGATAGAACTTGGTCTCTGAGGAGAAATAACCGATAACCTTTATTTCGAATGTCCCATTGGATTAAGTAATAAAAGAAGGGTGTGTGATCTATCGGTCTTGGGCCAATAAAATGATGTTGAGAGAAGTCCTAGACACGAGGTTTAGGGTGAGATCAATCTAGAGAACGATAGCCCGTTGTGCTCATGGGACAATGGAAATAGACATTGTCTTCGTAGAAACATTGAAGCCCTCTACACTCAATGGGACAATCGCAATAAGTTTTCAATAAACACTTATGGAAAAATAACTAGCATGAAGAAAGGTTGCTTTCCCTTGTGCTTGAGTAGTTAAACTTTTCATGGAGAATATGCATTAGATCTTTAGTCTAAACGATGATAATCTTGCAAAGATGGTGCTATCGTTGCTACTGCACCTAGTGAGCAAGTTGAAGGGAATATTAGAAAAACATTATTAGAATATCAAATACAATGATATTGAAAATCAAATCAATTATGCATATATATATATAGGCCGTCCCTCCCTAGCCAAGGAAAGTGTCCTCATGCTTTGCAAAGAGAGATTTTTTTGCAAGGAAGTAGTAGTGCGGGAAGTAACCCATCAATTACCAGCATCAACACCGATACCAATAATAAAAAATATTAATTTGTTGTCATTGTACACTATGAAGAATAGAGAGTTATAGATGCACCACCAAGAACCTTCGGTAGACTTGATTGGGTATTTACGCTTAAGATTGTGTGTAGGTGTGAAAAAACAAGCCCACACTTTTTCCAGCATTATATGCCATTTAGTAACATCAACAAAATTAAACTTTAGGATAGACACTTGTTAATAAAATGATATAATATTACTATACTTAGCTCACACACTGCCAGGCCAAGACCTGGCAGCTGTATCCTGAGCGCCTACCTGTATGTTGAGCACTATTTTAGATTTAACAAGGAATTATGATGGGAAGAGGAACTCAGAGCGAGCGGTGGTCCGACCCTCTCAAACAAAACCTGGTCATTCTCAGTGATAAAATATTAGAGGACGCCCACAGATAAGATGTTTGATCCTGAACTCCATGCTTGCGGCCTGGTCGAGTGTCTATGTGTAAGGATTTGGGGCTGTCCAGGTGCGTGCAGTAAGATGGAGAGTGGTAAAGAAGGGGAGCAGAGCCATTGACCACGCAAAAAGTGAAAACCCTCCTCCAGTCGTAGAAAAAACGTAATGGTAAAGCCTTCTCCAGTCATAGAAGTGTTTATGTAAGAACAAATTAATGCTCACACAGGTAATGGTAAATCCTCCTCCAGTCATAGAAGGAAAACCCAAGTCGAATTGGACCAAACTCTCAGCAATGGTGGCAGCAAAGGCATATAATTGTGGATTATCGACAGAGGTGAAGAGGGAACCGGTCGTGAATGGGATGTTTGCGGTCAGGAATGGGGTGCGTTCTTTCCAGGTAGCTTGGCTAGAGAATACTGTTAAATCCGCAAAGCCTAGGGGCATCCCCCACAACTCTGCCCGATGCTGCAGAAATATACTTCCGCCCCCGCGACTATACTCTGATTTTTTTTTGTAGAGAAAACACCCATAGTATAGAGAATCGTCGTGCTCTGCAGGCACTCATGGAGAGAGAATCTGGAATAAACCAGTTAGGGCCAGGCCAAAGGAGAAGGTCGAGGAAGATACAGAGGAGGATATGGAGGAGGTTCTCTAGGAGGAAGAGGCGGCGGGACGAATGAAGTTGCTCACATTACCACTTGCCAAATTGAAAGAGAAGGTCGGCCACAATACTCTTCCTGTTCTAAAATTTTAAAAATTTCGAGTTTGTGGTAACATTTCTTGAGGTACGCAGAGAAAGGCTTCTGATCAGAAGAGATCAGGAGTGGTATTTTTCAACCAAAGGAAAATGAAGTATAGAAAAGGCACAACAATACAAAGGGCTTCGGAAGCAGTTACTGGAAGGATAGGGAAAAAACGATAAAATTTTGAGCTTTGATATGCATCCAATCAAAAAGATAAAAAATCTTTCATTTTACATAGGTCGTCCCCATCAAGCTTCTCAAATGGATTGGCGTATGCATGAATATCTTCTCGTCGAGGAGGAATGCGAGGCCTTAGTTTCGTCGCAGGCGCCTGAACCTTTGAACCTATGGCTTACAGTAAGAGAGAGAGATGTTGTTGAGAAGAGGCTACTTCTACCCTATTCTTGGTTGGTATGATGGGAGGGGAAAGCGACAATGGGTTGCTTTGGCCCCGAGAGTATTTTCAACAATTGACAACCTGTAGATATGATAATACCGTACCCTTTAAGCATATTTCTTAAGGTAAGGAAATTTGTTTGCATTCTTGCAATGTTAGTATAATAGTGCAATTGACTAGATCAAGGAATATAGGAGGTTTTTAAGTAATATCTCTTACGAGTTGCAGCCCAAGAACTTACAAGACATTGTCTCTAGTTAGGAGGTAGGAATTCCCACCTCTCATATTGATTTTCAATAGGCGGGGTAACAGTACAGAGGATTCTATATGCATGCGGCAACGGTACAGAGGATTCTATATGCACGCGGTAGAGAGGAAATGAGTCGAGTCCTCTCAGTTGAACCATCACTGGTACGCACAAATTTTACTGGAGTCATACAACCTTTTTTGTGGATATTTTTTGTGCACCAATAAATGAAGTGAAAAAAGAAAACACATTTTGATACCTATCATTTTGAGCAGACCAGCAATATAGAGGATTCTATATGCAGACACCAAAGAGGAAATGTGGTGAGTCCTCTCAAAACAGGAACAATTGTTGAATCATTACCTGTAAGAACAAATTAGATTGAGTCATACAACTTCTTGTGTGAATATTTTTTGTGCACAAGTTAAATGAAGTGAAAATGTTTTTGTGCAACATTTAAATGAAGTGAAAAAGAAATAGATTTTGAAACCTGTAATTTTGAGCAATCCAAGATTTGAAATTTTTAATCCAGGCTTAGGAATTTTTTAATCGGGACTGAGAAAAAAGGCCAAGAAGCGAGGCCTAGGACAGAAGGTTGAGGAGCGAGGCTTTAAACATAAGTGGAGGAGAAGGAAATAGAGGGTTGGTATTCCATGTAGAAGTGGAGGAGGAAGGAAATAGAGGGTTGGTATTCCGTGTATATTGACACTAAGCCAGGTTTTGAACAAAAGGGAAAGAGGAAATGGAAGGCCTCCTATAAACATTGGAGTCAATACAAAAATGGGAGAAAGCCTAACATTAAATGTTAGGAACTAATGTTAAACATCAGGTCTAGCATTAATCCCTAAATTCCAAAATTCTGTGAAACCTCTCTCAAAAATGTGAAACTTATCCTAAGTTGACCTCGATATGAAGTCAAATAAAACCTCAAATTAAAAAATTATTTAAAAAATCAAATTTGAGTTTAAAAATTGCATGGATTCATAAAAATTTTGGTTAAAATGTTTTTTGCATTGATTTACTTGCAAAGATTGGAAAACCTATTACTAAGAGTCCCTCATCCAGAAGGGGCAGGGACTAATAAGAGTTCTTAGGAGTGAATACTATTCTCTTTGACCTGAAATTCATTAAGGTTTAAAAAACTTTAAGCTTAATTTCTAGTGCTCTTTTCGGGATGGATGATCCTATCCAAAGCCCAACAATTTTAAAAGCAAATAATCTCTAATCAAATTCAATTTTTCTTCAATGAAAACTTCAAAACAACTAGAATTTCATTACGATGATCCAGTTTTAAAATTTTTGTACTAATGAATGCAAATGCCACTATGAGGAAACAGGGCCAACATCGGCCGCAGGATGCATTTTAAATCCCAGAACTTATGAAGAATATATCAGTATCAGTTTCTAGGTGTCAGGATCCATCAAAAGTTAGAGAAGGCCACCGCATTTTAGACTGGCCAATTTCGAATTAGAGTCTATATGTCAACACTACTGAATGACATGGAAAAAGTAAAACTTTATAGGCTAGTTTTCTAGCAATTGGTAACTTTTCACCAAATTGCCAAAATGTTTATGTAAAATTATTTTTCAGATTGCCGGACTTCAATAAAAAGCCCACTAAATTTTTGTTTTTGAAATTTGCCCTTTACTTAATTTTTGTATTTAAAAAATTGACCAAATTGATTATTTTTGTATTTAAAAAATTGACCAAATTGATTGACATAAATACTCCTTAGGTTTTTTCTAGGTTTTTTCTAGGTACATAGCAGCTGAAGTATATGCTTGTTTATGTTTTATATAAACGATTACAACCTTTTACAGAACAGTATGTTTTATATAAACGATTATAACCTTTTTTAGAAAAGTATTTTTTTCTCAAAAAAATACTTTTCTCTCTGAAAACCTGTCATCTTAGCGAACCCAATGCTTAAAAATGAAAAATGAATCTTGCAAAATAAATTTTCTATAATACATAGCATCTGCCATTTTTTTCTTCACAGCTCTTCAATTTTGTAGTTAGAAGTCATTTAGCTGCTGTTGTTTTAGTAAAGATGGCTACGCTCCCAACCTTTTTGTTTTCCTTTCTTCAAGATAAGGATGGAGACCAAAGATGTGTGCAGGCATAAAGTCATGCCGCGTTAGTATCCCAACAATTGGAGATCTCTGCAAAGGAAAGGAGACGAGAATGAGTACACGCCACAGAAAATATTAAACTGAAATGGCATGGACAAAATGAACTATAGTTTATTAATTCAAACCCAAAGATACCAATGATGCTTAGTGTGCGCCAGTAAAGGGGTTCTACATACAGATTTGTAGTTGTACTTAACATGGTTCTTGTGAACGATGGATAGAATGTGTAAAAGAATGTGATATTGCAGATAAGATGAATGAGTGATCAAGACTACCAAATGTCTGGCAATTCTTCCAGTAAACACTTACCCCTGATTCTTTAGGCACCACACAGAGATGCCGCAAGCCTAGATGCTGGAAAAGGGAAAACGCCTTTGTCAATGATGTGGTGTCCACAACAGTGTATGGTGAGGTATTGCAGAACGGATGTAAATCAACATACATTTCCTGTTCCTCTTCACTTATGTTTATGTCTTCAATCTTAAGACCTCTTCCCGAACCTTGTTTCGCAAAGTCCACAAAAGAGAACTTCTCCATCAATTCTCCAGAAACAACAGTCTGTGAAGGTTGAAACTCTTTCCTCTTCAGCAAAACCAACAAATGTGACCTGAGGGCAAGACCATGGAAGACTGGTTTTTCTGATAGAGGAGGTTCATCTATGACTGGGAAGCCATTGTGTTTAGTATTCATCAAAATCTGTACAATGTTTCCAACTTTCTCTATTCCAGACAAGGTTACCAATGGACATGTAACAACATCACCAGCAGTTAGGTTCCTCATATATGGTTCAGGATGTCTTTCCAAGAATGGAAGCCCCTTCAAGTGCACAATCTTGTCATACACACTGCTGTTGAAGGAATCAGCTATTGTCTTCGATATTAA
>ML812691.1:145139-157103 GCA_009831015.1 Picea engelmannii
TATGCAGTAGACCCAATACGTGTCCCATGCCTTCGTTTCAGAAAAGGATGGCCTAACCCTTCTTCCAGCACTACTGGATTTTTCTGGTGGTCGATATCCCTATTGGCATCCATTGCTCACTGAATAATATTTCTCAATGCACGCATCGAATTCATGTATTTCAGTGCTCTGAAGCGGTCGTTACCTTCCTCACCATGGACTAAAAACAGTAGAAGGTAACAGATAGAATGCATACATTCTCCACAACTGTGTGGATTGCAACGCCAATATAACTTTCTGACCAGCTTTTTGGATGGCCAATATAACTTTATGATTGGATGGCCAATATAACTTTCTGACCAGCTTTTTGTTTACAGCAAATATCCACTAATACATTCCCCACCTTTTGAAGCGACGCCGGAAGAATGTTTTTTATCGACTGTTTGTTCCCGATCGACGTCGAAGTTATGATCGAAGCTACTGTTCAACACCTAACAGCAAATATCTTATGTTTTTTTGGGGCAAATTCAGGTAGATTCTCATGCGACCTAACAACAACCGATCAAATTTTAAAGCCTGTGTCTTCCAATTATTATTTCTTCCTTTCTCAGTTTTCAACCAACCAGTCTTCCTTTCGATCATGAATTTACTTCATATTGGATATATAGAACTCCAATCCTCTGCCATCAAACATATAAATCGTGGACCACATTTTGCGAACCATTTTAAGACCTAAAAGAATATAGGTCTTTGCCTATTACCATCATACTTACCAGCATACACAGAAAAACCTTGATACCAAAACTCTAAACACACCTTGAACTCTCACACATCGACATATAAGTTTAGTACCACTTAATATGTCTAGAAAACATGTATTATCTCACAACCACGTGTTAATATAACATCGACATGGTTGACATCAAAACATTATATTGCCGTTACTTTATTTCAACAATAAAATTAATGCTAATTTATCTAAACATTTTAATTAATGTTATATTGGAGTAGAATATATATATATATATATATATATATATATATATATATATATATATATATATAATTTTTAAACGTTAACTCAAAAATTTAATAATTCAATACCTTGATAAATTAATTATAAGAAATTATTAAAAATTTAAATATAATATAATTATTTTATAAATTATGTAACTCAATATAAATGTTAAATTGTAAATTGAAGTAGAATAGATAATAATAAATATTTTAAAATATAAATACATATGTTCAAAAATTTAATAATTCAATACCTTGATAAATTAATTATAAGAAATTATTAAAAAATTAAATATAATATAATTATTTTATAAATTATATAACTCAATATAAATGTTAAATTGTAAATTGAAGTAGAATAGTTAATAATAAATATTTTAAAATATAAATACATATGTGAACATATAATTTTTAAATTTTAACTCGAAAATTTAATATGATTTTTAAACTTTAATTTAAAAATTTAATATTTTAATAACTTGATAAATTAATTATAAAAAATTATTAAAATTTTAAATATAACATAATTATTTATTAATGATGTAACTCAATATAATGTTAAATTGGAGTAAAATACATAATAATAAATATTTTAAAATATAGAGACATATATATAAACATATGATTTTTAAACTTAAATTCAAAAATTTAATAGCTTAATATTTGATAAATTAATTATAAGAAATTATTAAAAATTCAAATATAACATAATTATTTTATAAATGGTGTAACTCAATATAATGTTAAATTAGAGTGAAATAGATAATAATAAATATTTTAAAATATAAAAATATAATGTTAAATTAGAGTGAAATAGATAATAATAAATATTTTAAAATATAAAAATATATAAACATATGATTTTTAAACTTTCACTCAAAAATTTAATAGTTTAATATCTTGATAAATTAATTATAAGAAATTATTAAAATTTTAGATATAACATAATTATTTTATAAATGATGTAACTCGATATAATTTTCAATTAAAGTAAAATACATAATAATAAATATTTTAAAATATAGAGACATATATATAAATATATGATTTTAAACTTTAACCAAAAATTTTAATAATTTGATAAATTAATTATAAAAAATTATTAAAATTTTAAATATAACATAATTATTTTATAAATGATGTAACTCAATGTTGACTAAAATGACAACGAAATCCCCCCGGATGGGGTGATATTGGATTACACTTGGCAAGAGGAGGAGGTCGGCACTAGCCCACCAGGCACGAGGCCACATGATGGGCCCGTCCCGACTGCCGTCACCCCCCTCCAGCATTAAAACGATCCCCGACGATGTAATTGCTCATGTACGTGCCCTCCCTCTACTTCGGCTGCCATAGTATGGCTCTGTTGCAGTTACATCGCTCCCGTCTCTGGTCGAGAGGCGAAGAGCGTCTCCCTTTGCGTTCTTGGGCTGACAAGATCCGCTTCCTCTGGCTCTCATCTAGCCTCCTCCGTCTCCACGCCCTCCACTTCGGGCTGTCGCACTTTGCTTCCACGAACGATCCAATGACCTGCCCGAGAGGGAGGTCGAGGAGGGGCTCTCCTTGGAGGCCTCGTAGGCCCTCACTCTCGCCTCCTGGCTCGCCTTCTACCTGCTCTTCACCTCCCACATAGCCCGAACCTCCCCCTCCACCCTCCCCGATGGTCTCGCAGCCACACTCTCTGGCAATTGTCCCTTGGACAGCGAATGCTCCCCCGCGTCTTTGCTCCGCCTCCACAGTGTCGGTACCTGTCCTGCCGCTCGTCGTTGATCCCCCCCGAAGCTCTACAGGAGGACCCCCTCCTCCCCGCAGGCCAAGGAATTTTGATCCCCAGCATTCCGTTTCCGGCACTGGCATGCAGCTCCGGGACAGTCTAGATATTATCTATGGCCTGGTGTTTGAGTTACGTCAGGGGGTGGAGGACCTCCACTTTCGGTTGCACTCTACGAATGATAAGGTTGTGACCCTCCTTCAACTTTTGGCCTCCATGAGTGAGGCCTTTCCCTCTCATCCGGATGGAGCGACCTCAGAGGAGATGCCTCGCACAGCAACCGGGGAAGGCGACGCCAAGGAACAGAGCGCAGAGAAGCCTGGGTTGGAGCACACCAATTGCAGGATGGCGAAGGCAGATTCGACAACTCGACAGAAGCAGGTGGAGATGACAGAAGCCGCGGGCGCGACGGACAAATTGAATGACGAGATGATGTGGGACACGGGGCCGACCTACATAGAGGAGGAACCTTGCCTGGGGGACCTCTCTGCCACGGGTCCGGGATACCTGCCAGTTGTTTAATTATTTTTTTATGTGCAAACTCTGTTAGTCTCAGTTAGTATTAATGGAAGAACAGTTCTTCCAAACTTTCTCTTTTTAGTTTCAGAATTGCTTTGCATACTTCCTAAGCTGGCTGGACTGGTTTCCCCTCTGTTGGGGCAGTCCAGTGAAGCTAGTTTGACTATGGATGTAATGTGGCACACCAACCTGAATTTTGGCAGGACCTTAATATAAAATACTTCTTACTTACAAAAAAAAAAAAAAACAACGAAATCACTATTAACCCTCACAAGCAATAAAATTAGCATTAAGGCTATCAATTTTGGCCATGCACAAACACAATTTGGATTTCATTCGAAGGGTGGCAAGAGAACAAGTGTGGGTGTAGAGTGACCATTAGAGTGAAGCACCATGCTATTACAAGGAGGAAGGAGAGAGTCAATTTAATATTTAGTTTTTAGGGAAAATTTGAGAAAACCTTTGGAGAGAGGAAGAGAGGAAAAAAGATGAGGTAAAGCTAGTGGGTTGATTAGGGTCTACTATGCGATAGTGCAAGTTAATGATTATCTCTCATGACATGTTAGTTGAAATGGAAATACAAAAAAGAAACAACAACAATCTCTTAACTAGGAGGAATGATTAGAGGTACATGCACAACTTATTAGAATATAGTGTAAAAAGATAAAATCCAGGAAATTCAATAAAATTTAAGAATATGGGCATGTGCAAGCTAATGATGGCCTTTTATGATGCATTAGTGGCAATGCAAACATGGAAAAAAAATAATTTTTTAATTTGGAGGGATTATTGAAGGTACTTTTACAATGAATTTGAATATGGTGTAAACAAATGAAACATAGGAAATTGAATTAGCTTTCTGAATATACAACTTTTATTCATAGAAATTGTGAATAACTATGTGAAATTCTAGTTTTTCTAACTATGGTATGTTATTTTTCTAGCAAAATATAATGTATGTGTCTCTGTTAGTGCATGTGTTGAGTACCTTAATGATGGAATTTCCTTTCAAAAACTTGCATAATTGTAGAGAAACCATTTTTCTACTGCGGTGTATTTTTTCAAAATTTATAATATTAATTTATATATATTTTTTAAATTATGAAAGTTAATATATCCTTGAAATTACAACACCTTCCATTAGTCTTATCATTATAAAAAATAATTATTTTTTTTAGATCATAGATATTGGTCTCTTCTAGTGGGACGTATAACTCAATTTAGAAATGGTATAACATAAATAAAAGAGGTATGTATTCTAGGATTTTGATATATGCAAAGACAAAAATAGATTAAAAATAGTAAACAATATTGATTTGAAAAAAAAACTATATATTTGGAATCTACATAATTGACTCTATCTATGTATACACGTTCATTAACAATGAATTTCTATAGCCTATAGAAAAATAACGTTAAAAAAGGATATAGAGAGGTATTCATAAAAACAGAGGTTTGATCTATTTGCAGATAATAGAAGGATTTGATGAGTAGCTACTTGCCAATACCTTTCCAACAAGCTATCTTGCGCCCTAAACGAAAATCTTATGCAAAAGTTACGACCCCGGGACGTCGATGTACTAACTTACCCCAACGGGGCCCACATGACTTTTAGCGCTTCATCTCCCATGGTTAGGTTTCTGGATGTTTAGGGTTTTGGAATTCATGTTTATTGTAAAAATTCCTTCAAATGCTCATTGTACTCATCTTCTTGCGAGTGACCATAGACTTCAAATCTCTTCTCAGAGATAAGTTGCCACCATTCTAGCAAGCTCGTTTTAAGTGTGCATTTTACAGTTTTCAACATATTTTGTATTTAATAGAAGTCATGTTTTATTGTATCTCTATTATTGTTCACTGTGTCTCTGTGTTAATATTATAAATCTCTAGTTTCATTTCTTTCCGCTCATAAATCTGGATCAGTGATATCAGAGCAGTCTGCTCCTTGTTTTTTTTAATGCATATCCCCGATGCGGTCAGGGTATAGAGAGTTGGGTATTGAAATTGTTTCTCTTGAGGAAAACTTTTCTCGCATGCCCAATAAATAGTCCATGGAAGGAGAAAATAAAGATGACATGAGATGAGATTGTTTCAAAATCTTGCTCAAGGAATCCCTTGAGCGACACAAGAATGCGATGATGGAAAAATTTGCACAAATCCTTCAACAACTACCGACAACCGATGAATCTACCTCAAGTGGAGGTGTCGCCCCCTTCAACGTACATATCAATTTTAATATTCCTATATTTGAAGGTGAAATAGATGCAGATTCCGTAGATAAATGGTTAACCTTCTAGAAGGGTAATTTTCTATCCACAACTTTTCCTATAGAGAAAAGATTACATTTTCTCTCCTCAAGGCCATTCCCCATGTCAAAGATTGGTGGGAGAATTTTTGTGAGCAAAAGGAAATAGAGTGATCCACATTATTTGCAGTTGCACCCACTTGGGGTTCCTTAAGGGATGATATTAAGGAACAATACTACCCAGTTGGAAGTTATGATGAATTGTATACAAGATGGACCACACTGTGGCAAGAAAGAGATGAAACAGTGCCAGAGTTCAGTAATGTCTTCCATACCTTACGCACCAAACTGGGTATCAAATATTCTAAGTGACATCTGGTGCTCAAGTACCGCGGTGGTCTACATAGATACATCCAGACATAAATGGAGTTTTTGGGCATCTCATCCTTGGGAACAACCTATTAATATGACATCAACATTGAGCAGAATCTTAAAAAAAAGACACGATAGTTTGGGTCTTGGAACCGCTCACAGCAGAAGCAGGGAAAGGACATCTCCAATCCGCATAACAAAGGACAGAGAAAATATGGGCAACCTCAGGACAACCAATCCAATACACAAGCAAAGAAGGAAAATGGAAATATGAAGAAAGATACTGGGAAGTGGTGCGACTTCCATAAGATCCCCTGATACAACACTATTGATTTCCACTCAAAGTAGTCATTGTTGGATGAGGTAAAAGCCTCTAAATCAGATGTAGGTTCTGACTCTAAGTCAGGACCAAAAAATGGGATACATATCATTGACACGGAACCTAGTGCCACCGTTGCTACCATCAAGATCTATCTCGCTGAACCAGATGAGCCAGAGGAAAGAGAACACCTCTTTCATTCACATATGTGGGTAAAAGGAACTCCCATACACTTCATCATTGATAGCATTAGCCAAAAGAACCTCATCTCAACATATTTCGTCAAGCGGATATCCCTACCGACAATGTCGCACCCGCAACCCTACACCATCAGATGGATCTGTCAAGGAAGTGATCTTCGCATAATGAAACGGTGTCTCCTGTCGTACGACATCAAGCCATTCAAAGATGAGGTATTTTTTTATGTTTCTCCCCTTGAAGTTTGTGATGTTCTTTTTGGCCAACCTTATTTATGGAAACATCATGTTGTATATGAGTCTAGGCCTCATAGTGTTATTATTACTTTGAACAAGAAATTTCACAGGATACCTGAGGTAGTCCCACCTAGTGTTATTTCCTTGATCTCTTCCAAGCAATGAAGGAATGTTATTTCTCATACCAGGAAGTTTTTCTTCTTCGTGATTCACTCTTAGAGTGAGCGAAAGGTTGCAACCACATCCATTGCCTCCGCAGCCGACTTCTCGATGTAGCAGAAGAGCAGTCGACCTCTCGATGCAGCAAAAGAAAGTGGATAAGGTAGTTGAAGAATACAAAGACATCTTCTCATCACCTACTGGGGTACCTCTGCACTGCTAGGTCAATCATCCCATCAATCTGACCCCCAGTGCATCGCTACCCAATGGATCAGTCTATCGCTGCTCTTTGCTAGAAAATCAGGATATTAAACGTCAGATCCAATAAATGCTCCATAAGGGGAACATTCGACCCAATTCATCACCTTGTGGAATCCCAATCGTGGTGGTGCAGAAGAAATATGAGACTTGGAGACTATGCATTGATTACCGAGCCCTAAATAAAATCACATTCAGGAATTGGTACTATATTCCCTGAATCGATGATCTCCTTGATCAATTCAAGTAGGTCAAATACTTTAGTAATATTGATCCGAAGTCTGGCTACCATCAGGTCCTAATAGAATAGACAGAGGTATGAAAAACTTCCTTCACGTAAAAAGAATGTCTTTTTGAATGGTTGGTCATGCCCTTTGGTTTGAAAAATTCCCCAACAAATTTCATGAGGATGATGGATGATATCTTGCATACTTTCACTAATTATTTTGTGGTGGTGTATTTGGATGACATCCTCATCTACAACAAGACTTGGGCAGAATAGTGGCAACATATTTAGTAGGTTCTACACACTCTACAGTAGCACACACTATATTCCAACTTGAAAAAATGATCCTTTGTCATTAACAAGGTCTAGTACCTAGGATACATTGTTGATGTGCATGGTGTGCATGTTGATCCAGTTAAGATCCAAGTCATATGTGACTAGACAGCCCCAACTACGCTCACGAAGCTTCAGAGCTTCTTAGGCCATGTCAATTTCTATCCCAGGTTTGTGTTGGGATTCTCCCATATTGTATGGGCCCTCAACCAAATAACTAGGGGTGGTGGTAAGGAAAAAATTGTGTGAGGCCTATCCCAATAGAAAGTGTTCAATGATCTAAAGTGTTGTGGGGGAATAATACCCTACGGACTAGCAAGCTAGGGTTAGAATTGCATGCATATCATGACCTTACAGAAATCACTTTTAACCTATCACCCCAAAACTCAAAACCCCTTTTTTCACACACAAGCATGGAAAAGACCTACTAACTTTTTTACTGATGTTTGGTGTAGATCCACCGTTGCGCTTTGTCCGCTTGCTCGCGCTGATCCTTCCAAAGACAATCCTGCAATCAAGACAAAACACTACGCATGCATGCTATTTTCTACTTGAGGGTTAGAGATTAAGCATAGATCGAATAAAACATATATAACTCATGCATTGGGACAGGAAAAGTATTCTTTATTATTTTCAAGATGAATCAACTTACAATCAATGTTGAGACCGGCCACCGTTCCTTGATCATGATCCTGGGCTCCTCCTCTTCTTTGTCCTCCAACTGTTTTTCTTTAATTCTCCTTAAGTTTGAGGAAAGGCTAAAGGGTTGGGACAAATGGATTCGACAATTGGGTAGAGTTTCTTCGCTATCTTTTTCCTCCTCTAAATAGTACCCCTACCCCTTCTTTTATAGGCTAGAAGGATCTAGGGTTTTGGACGAACTCTCAGCCATGCATGGCTGGGAGTTTCAGTTAACTGACCCATAGCTTTTTGTCCCGTCGGCAACTTTCCTGTTTTTGTGCTTTGTTAGGTAAACGCGGGTTGTAGTAGGCCTGACAGCGTTCCAACGCGTGCAGTAGTAGGCCTGCCAGCGTTCCAACGTCTGCAGTAGTGAGTTAGGGCACGTTTGACTTAACTCAAAAGGATTTTCAAAGAGGTTCCTCAACATGGCTTTGGCAAGGAATGGATATGAGTTGGCCTGATGCCAGGTAAGCATGTGTGGTGCAATTTAGGGTTATAACATAAAGAAATGCTTGTACTCCTCCCTAGTTATTTCATTACCTGACCTGCAATAGCCTTTTTAGATCGAGACAAATGCTTCAGACTATGTTGTGGTTGTAGCCATCACTCAGCATGACCACCTCGTGGACTATCATAGTGAGACACTAAGATATGTCGTTTGTAAGTACCCTACTTATGAAAAAGAAATTTACTCCATTGTAAAAGCCTACCACCAGTGGAGGAATTACATTTCATAGAAGGAGACAATCATCCACACTAATCATAAGTTGTTGCAATTCATGTAGACACAAGGAAAATTGTAGAATGTCCACCATTAGAAGTGGTACATATATTTGCAACAGTTCCACCTCAACATCAAGTATAAAACAGGAAGTACCAACCAATTTGTTGATTACCTCAGCTGACCTCCAGTTGCGACACTCACCACAATGCTCGATTCTTGCAACCATGAGACCTTCGGATGGCCCCAACTCTATGAGACAGATCCTGACTTCACCAATGCCTACCAGATGTTGGGCACAAACACAATTGTGCCCATGTTGATGAGCTTGGTTTGCCCTTGTGTCAAGGATTTGATAAATTCCTCAAGAGAAGGCATCTTTCAGGTGGCTCTAGAGGAGATTATGACAGTATGGAATGTAGATACAAATACAAAGAATTCAGGACCAAGCTTGGAGAGAATGGTAAGAACCATTTGTTTCTCCTTCGTTGATTTATCAACCTCGCAACCTTTGAGTTGCGACAATAAATCCTTGAATTTTGTAAAGAAATCTTGGATATTGTCGAATCTTTTTGGATCTAATGTGAGCAGCTCCACCTCCAACATGTGACCCCTCATCTCATCATGTTTTCCAAAGAGCCCTTCTAAGGTTTTCCAGGCTTCATTGGGAGTCTTACAAGAAAATATGTGAAAAAGGAGATCGGGAGAAATAAGGCTGCAAATTGTTCTGAGTGCCTCATCCATGTGATTTAAGTACTTGGATTTTTATATGGCTAATGTTGGCTCTGTATATGTATTCATGGTTAACCTGTACAAACCTCTATATCGGAGATGTATGGCTATTTTCTCCTTCCATGAAAAATAGTTGTAAGGTGTAAGAATGAATTCTTTTTGGAATTCCATCTTTCCACTGTCTTCAATCTTTTGTACCAACAAAAAATTTTGATGTAGATTTTTCTTAGCAGTCCATCGGCTTTGATACCATGTAAATGTGTTGAACTTGCACATAATAGATCTATATAAACAATAATGCACACATTTGTAGAGATAATTGGAGAAAGAAGAAGAAGGAGAGAAAGAATGAAAGAATTATCATTAACCGTTATGAATAATGAATAATTTACACATGATATACTCTGTATAACTCAATGAGTTCGACTCGAGGATAAACAATGTGCCATAGTGGTGGTCTAGAGTGATCTGGACACACACCAACAGTTACGGGAGTGAACTGCCACCTAGTCTAGTCTCTCGGGCAGTTACGGGAGTGAACTGCCACCTAGTTGAGTTAACTAGTCAACTAGTCTTCAGTTAACTGATTGAACAGAGAGTGGTGAAGAGTTAACTTAGGGAATCAAGGCTAATGTGCCACTCTGGTGATGATACCAAGGCAAATTCAAATTAGCATGGTGATGATCCCAATGTTGCATGGTGACAAAACCAATGCAACATCTAAACTCAACTCAACTAGTCAAACTGAAGTGTCAACTAAAAGAGAATATTCTCCAGGTGGAATATTCTCTAGGTGTAATATTCTCCCCTAAATTATAGGAGACTAGATAATGACTAATTATAACTAATAAACAAGGAAAAACCTTAGGGAAAAGAAATCCTAGGTGTGTGTGAAGTAACTCCAACATTCATGTCCCAAACTACTACAGTAAACAAGAATATATATCAGGAAGGAACAAAGCTAATTACTACAGATATAACCACTCAAAGCATCAAATATTTATTGAGAAAAGAAGCATAAAATAAGTAGATTAGTTACCAATACTTTAACACAAACTTTAGTGGTATTAGAGGGTTGTTGTATGATGTTTCCAAAGTATATTTGTAATATCCACGTGGTTGTATCAAATATTTTATACAACAGAAATTTTCAAACATGGGAATAAGCAAGTAATCCAACAAAAAATTGACCAATAAGCAGTAGCGTTATAGTAATGGCTAACAAGCAAATTTACATGGTTGAAAAGAAAGTTAAAATTGAAGATATAGAGTGATTTTTTGTATCTCTAATGGCTATATATTTTATTAATTTATAGCTTCAAGAATACTAGACCAATCAATATTCCGTAGAGTCTTTATCAAGCGTAAAGCATCAAGAAAATATTCCAACTTGAACAAAATCAATATCTCTCTAAATCACTTTTACGAATGCAAACAATTTGTTTCTCCAATGCAAATAAGGATTAGTGCCTTGTAAAATGGGTTATGGAGTCTTATTGTATTAATTTAGTTCTACTAAATCTCAAGGGGTGTAAGCCCTTTCACTCCCTTGAGATAGCAACTCTAACAAGGTAAAGTCCAGGAGGGTGTAATCCCTTTTACTCCTCCACACAATCTTTGCAATAGCCTTTTCAACAAACAAAAATGATAAAAATTGGTGGAGGTTGTAAACACTTATACTCCTCCAAGTATATAGCCAATAACAACGATGGAACAAGAAATAAACCTAACAAAGTGCATATTTTCCTTACCAATTCCAAAAACTGCCAAGACAAACCCTAGTTACCAAGTATTTTTCACCATCAAAGAAAGAGAAAGATCCTCCAAGAGATAGCGCATCAATTCCTTCCATAATACAAGAGTTAAACCATATCACAAGAGAGAGAGAGAGAGACCATATCACAAGAGAGAGAGAGGGAGAGAGAGAGAGAGAGAGAGAGAGAGAGAGAATTAATTTTCCCAAGAGGGGTGCAAATTTCATCCAAATAGTCCTCTCATAATGGGAGAGCTATGATGAAAATGAAATAGAAATGATCCTTACTTATAAAAATCTTATAAGAAGTGTTTTTCCACTTAACCTTAGGGTAAACCAAAAATTAAGGGGCCAACAACCATCACTTTTCCCCTTTACAACTTTAAATTTGATTTTTCACATAAGAAAACCCTAAAATAAACATGATGTCACCCCTTTAGGGCAA
>ML812691.1:158261-173575 GCA_009831015.1 Picea engelmannii
AACAAGGTTAAACATAGCAAATAGAATAACTTCCAATAAGAGGTTACATAATTAAAAACAACTTTAAATGAAACATACTCAAATGCATCAAATATTGAAATGACACTCACCATAATACCTGACTTCTACCTCATGGAGAAACACCCAATGTATTTTGAAAGAAAGTCGGTGTGGCAGATACCATCATGATGAATCTGAGATCTGTGGTGGTGAGGTGAGCCTCTGTCTGTGAAAGTGGATGTTTTCAACCATCTGTCTCTCGGTACTCCATACAGAAAAGTTGAGGGCCTCAAGACATCATCTCCTTATTTATCCCTAAGAAATGGGGATAATAGTCCCTAAACATAAGAACCTCATAGAAGGTAAAGTTGTCAGGATTCAACACTAGTCTATATGAAATGAAGCACCCTCTACTTATAACAATGGTTTGTAAAGTGAAAATACAAGAATCCACCTGACTGCTCTTGATAATCCATGTAATAATAACATGTATAAATTCATCCAACTCCTTGGAAGACCACTCCTCTAAGAAACCACTCCTAATCCTCCCAAAAGTAAACTCTAGAAAGTAAACACTAATTCTTACATCTATGTTAGTAGCTAAATTGTCAAACCATGTAATCCCAGGGTCCCAAACTAATATCGGAAATGTAGCACCATGCTGATGTTGCACGACTCTAGTCATCATCGTCGGACCAATGCTCCTATTCTGCATCCTCCTCTCTTGGAACCCCAAGTTGATCTCCCTGAAGGGACTGGGACCACCATCATGAATCCTCCCCTACGAAGGTGTCTTAGTGAAGTCTAATTCTGCAAATCCATGGTCGGCCTCGAGCATGTCCTGCCAGATGGAGTAAGTATCGACCTCCCTTCTACTAACACCTGAAAAATAAAGAATACCAATCATTTTCATCCTCATCTAAATAAATCTATCACTCAAATGAATTCCCTTATCCCACCACCAAACTGGAAATCCACCACTCCCAATACCTGCTAGTTGTTGTTGTGCCATACGAGTAACCATCAGAGTCAAAATGAGACAAGTCCCTAGTATTCCAACATTTGATGGGAGGCATGTACTAAGAATCAACTATACAACCATACATTTGTTTGGATCCTTCCAAACTGTACCGGAAAATATGCTACCTCGATCATCGTCAATGTACAAATGTAATCCATGGAGACTCAATACCTCATTGGAAAGTATCTCTGTCACCTGCGGTGCCTCATACTCATACGAGTACCCAGAATTCCCTGCCAAAGGTGAATCACACATAGCCCTCATTCTCCTCTCCCTAAGTGTGGGCTTAGGAGATACATGTGCGTGACCTCCGTAGTGGATAATCTCAATCACCACTATATCAATTGATATCTCTGAGAATTGATCCAATATAATCTGGATCTCCTTTTGTGATCATATGTTGTTTTTCACCAAACCATTCCCTTCGTTATCCTCTACACATAGATCTGGTACAATCATCCATGCATCATCATATATATCATAAATAGGATAAGGTATTGAATCATCATCATGTGTAGGTGCTATCATGCTTGGACCTCCCTCATCATAAGCATCATACACCATGAAATATGTTGGGTCCTCAACATCGGTTGATCGGACCATCTCCTCATAGTCATCATAAGTAGGACAAGATATTGTAGCCTCATCTTCTCCATTGAGCACACTTTCATCATCCTCATTGGTCATTCTCGATGATGTATCATAAGTTTTTATTTGGTCTTCCTCTATGCACACATCCTCTACATGGCTAGATGCATTCCCGTCCTTCTCCACTTCTTTCCCTATGCCTTTAAAATAATCCTCGTCAAAATCCCAAGGCCATCTTTCATAAAAGAAAGTGTAAAATTTTTTAAAGGGAAATTCTACACGGATACCTTCCCTTAATTTTAGATACTTCTGGTAGTGGTAAGGCATGTTTTTAATTGTTGTTGGTGACCTCAAGATTTCAAACACAGGTTTTGGATCTTCCTCCATCTTGCTTAACCACATGAGTGCAAAACCTACTCCCATCCTTTCTTACACCTTTTCCTTAGTTTGATAGCCAAGCCTGTATACCCTCACAAGCTGGGAGGATCACAAGCTATGATACCACTATAATGTCCCCAAGTAGGATGGGTGGAAATTTTGTGTTAGTTGCCCATATTTTCATTTTTATTTGTGTGTTTTTATCAAGCACTTTGTTGGAAATACCTTACAAACAGTTTGCATATATCTCATAAATAAGAATATTGTTAAACACATCACATGCGTCAATTACACAGATAATTGAGAAGATAACCATGGATGCCTTGTTTTGGTATGAGAACCTGAATCAGAAAAATACAAAGATCATTAATTTGTCTTTCACAACAACTAGTAAACCCTCTTGAACATAACAAATCTACTAGCTACAAGCAGCTAAAATATCTACTAACAGAGAACAAATCAAGAAACCTGTTGATGATGCCAAAAACTCCTCAAGTTGTGTACTACTTCGACTACCAAGCCTTGTCGATGTTGTTTAGATCAGGTCCTGAATACTCACTGAAGAAATACGACCACCTGTATCCAACTCAGGTCTGCAATCTGAAATTACAGAAGGCCTCGTGGGACGCGGTTAGACGTCTTGTGGGACCTCGTGTGACAAGGTTGGATAGCGAGTGAGGGCCTCGCAAGACACCCTATAATCAATCCATGGGGTCGTCTTGTATCACGGTTTCTCATAAAACTTCCTCACACCTACAAATTCCGAGTACGACCTCCTCTAAAAGATTCTCCAATCTCTTATGCAAGCCAGTATATCTCCAACGGATCAACCAAAACCCCCAAAATAGAAGCTCAAATGGAAATCCTGGATGGATTTTCAACTTTTCTAGGCTCCAATGGAAATACTCGGTGGTTTCCCCTCTTGTCTAGCTAGGGTGGATATTGCACCACCGAAACCAAACCATTAGTGGAAGGGTTTTGCTAAATCCTAACAAAACAATGGCTCCAAGAGCACTTTCAAAATGAGAGAACAAATCTTAAATTCCAAGTGAGACTCTACCCTCCCTTTTGTACTTTTTCCATGCCTTCTAGAACTTTCCCTTTTTTACCAAATTAGGTGTAACCCATATCCCCGTTTTGACTAAATCCCGAGGCCATCTTTCATAAAAGAAGTGTAAAAGTTTTTAAAGGGAAATTCTACACGGATACCTTCCCTTAATTTTAGATACTACTGGTAGTGGTAAGGCATGTTTTTAATTGTTGTTGGTGACCTCAAGATTTCAAACACAAGTTTTGGATCTTCCTCCATCTCGCTTAACTACATGAGTGCAAAACCTACTCCCATCCTTTCTTACACATTTTCCTTAGTTTGATAGCCAAGCCTGTATACCCTCACAAGATGGGAGGATCACAAGCTATGATACCACTATAATGTCCCCAACTAGGATGGGTGGAAATATTGTGTTAGTTGCCCAAATTTTCATTTTTATTTGTGTGTTTTTATCAAGCACTTTGTTGGAAATAACTTACAAACAGTTTGCATATATCTCATAAATAAGAATATTTTTAAACACATCACATGCGTCGATTACACAAATAATTGAGAAGATAACCATGGATGCCTTGTTTTGGCATGAGAACCTGAATCAGAAAAATACAAAGATCATTAATTTGTCTTTCACAACAACTAGTAAACCCTCCTGAACATAACAAATCTACTAGCTACAAGTAGCTAAAATATCTACTAACAGAGAACAAATCAAGAAACCTGTTGATGATGCCAAAAACTCCTCAAGTTGTGTACTACTTCGATTCCCAAGCCTTGTCGATGTTGTTTCGATCAGGTCCTGAATACTCACTGAAGAAATACGACCACCTGTATCCAACTCAAGTCTGCAATCTGAAATTACAGAAGGCCTCGTGGGACACGGTTAGACGTCTTGTGGGACCTCGCATGACAAGGTTGGAAAACGAGTGAGGGCCTTGCAAGACACCCTATAATCAACCCGTGGGGTCATCTTGTATCACAGTTTCTCATAAAACTTCCTCACACCTACAAATTCCAAGTACGGCCTCCTCTAAAAGATTCTCCAATCTCTTATGCAAGCTAGTATATCTTCAATTGATCAACCAAACCCCCCATAATAGAAGTTCAAATGGAAATCCTGGATGGATTCTCAACTTTTCTAGGCTCCAATGGAAATACTCGGTGGTTTCCCCTCTTGTCTAGCTAGGGTGGATATTGCACCACCGAAACCAAACCATTAGTGGAAGGGTTTTGCTAAATCCTAACAAAACAATGGCTCCAAGAGAACTTTCAAAATGAGAGAACAAATCTTAAATTCCAAGTGAGGCTCTACCCTCCCTTTTGTACTTTCTCCATGCCTTCTAGAACTTTCCCTTTTTTTACCAAATTAGGTGTAACCAGTATCCCCCTTTTGACTAAATCAAACATGACCCTTATTCCCCTTTTTCTTTCACTTTAGGATTAAACGTCACTTTTAATAATAGATAAGTAACTTATTAATCTATGATACTTTAAATACATAACATCTCCTAACTAAGTGACATTAATTATCCCTTTTGACTCCTTTTTTTTTCACCCATAAACCACTAAAGTCATTTCCACTAACAACATAATACAAAAATGAAGACATGACAATTTTGTACCATTTAGTAATAAGAGTCATATAATCCTTCCTTATAGACTCCTAGTGACGAAGTTGTGTTGATTGGCACCTATTACACTATATCTTTTTATAATAGCATTTTTAATATTCAATAAAGAGAAGTTTCAATAAAAATATGTAAATAATGGGTTAATTCTGTAAGACCTTTTAAACATCTCACGAGCTTATCAAAGATAATCAACTTTTTCCATTATTTTGAAAACAAACTTGAGATAAAAGATGATGCATTATTTGGGATATGAAAAGGAAATAAGAGTTCTTAGCAATATTTCCAGTACTATTCTCCTTGACCTGAAATTCATTAAGGTTTAAAGAACTTTAAGCTTTTAAGGTTTAAAGAACTTTAAGCTTAATTTCTAGTGCTCTTTTCGGGCTGGATGATCCTATCCAAAGCCCACTAATTTTAAAAGGAAATAATCTCTAATCAAATTCAATTTTTCTTCAATGAAAACTTCAAAACAACTAGCATTTCATTAAGATGATCCAGTTTTAAAAGTTTTGTACTAATGAATGTAAATGCTACTATGAGGAAAGAGGGCTAACATCGGCCTCAGTATGCATTTTAAATCCCAGAATTTATGAAGAATAGATCAATATCAGTTTTCGGGTGTCAGGATTCATCAAAAGTTAGAGAAGGCCACAATATTCTAAACTGGCCAATTTCGAATTAGAACCTGTTATCACACATTATTGTATGGGGTGTTATTTTTCCTTTGGATTTGGCCCTTGGGTGACAATATGTGAGAAAAGGGGCTTAAAAACCCACCAAATGCATGTTATCCTAAGTTTGTTGGTAGCCCGGTGGTTTTGCGCGATGTGTTACGGGGCACGCAGATCTGAGCGATCAAGAGGGGCGTGCTCAGATCGACAGCCCGCAGTGTATATCAGACCCCGCCCCCCCCCGGGCGACCTTTTGCCTTTAACGAGGGGAGCGGGGAGGGGGGGGGTCCGAGTAGTTCTTCCCCCTACTCACCCTTACTACAACTTACTGACCAAAGTTAGATCAAGACCTCATCTGTTTATGCATATCAACCCAGTTTTCTGAGTTAAAGCGATATAATCCTGAGTCTGCGTCCATTAAACCCCCTTTAAATTTATTCATTGTGACATACAAACTAATGGATACTGGGATTACCTCTGCTGCAATCTAGAAGTAACTTCTAATGCTAACAAAACCTATATATCAACATTACTGAATAACATGGAAAAAGTAAAACTTTATAGAATATATTTTTTATTTTTTTTTAGCAATTGGTTACTTTTCACCAAATTGCCAAAATGTTTATGTAAAACTATTGTTCAGAATGCCGGACTTCAATCAAAAGCCTAATAATAAAATATTTGATAACATGAAAGCAATTTTTGTTTTTGAAATTTGCCCTTTACTTAAGTTTTGTATTTAAAATATTGACCAAATTGTTACATTGATATAAATACTCCTTAAGCTTTTTCTAGGTACATAGCAGCTCAAGTACATGCTTGTTTATGTTTTATATACGATTACAACATTTTATAGAACAGTGTTTTATATAAACGATTATAACCTTTTCTATAAAAGTATTTTTTTCTAAAAAAAAAAGATAGTGGAGGTTTTCCTGTAATTTTTTCCATAATCAGAGTGTTTGAGGGTTGGTTTTTCATTAGGCTGAATCTATTTGTGTATTCAGAAATACAATTTAAACGACAGAAAATAACTATTTTATCCAAATTTAATAGCCCTGCTAAAAAAACAAAAATATAAAACATTTAGCCAAAGCCAAAAAAAACTACTTTTCATTCTGAAAACCTATCACCTATCATCTTAGTGAACCCAATGCTTAAAAAATGAAAAATGAATCTTGCCAAATAAATTTTCTATAATAAATAGCATCTGACAATTTTTTCTTCACAGCTCTTCAATTTTGTAGTTAGAAGTCATTTAGCTACTGTTTTAGTAAAGATGACTACGCTCCCAACCTTTTTGGTTTCCTTTCTTCAAGATAAGGATGGAGACCAAAGATATGTGCAGGCATAAAGTCATGCCTCGTTAGTATCCCAACAATTGGAGATCTCTATAAAGGAAATGAGACGAGAATGAGTACTCGCCACAGAAAATATTAAACTGAAAATGGCATGGACAAAATGAGGAATAGTTTATTAATTCAAACCCAAAGATACCATTGATGCGTAGTGTGCGCCAGTAAGGGGGTTCTACATACAGATTTGAAGTTGTACTTAACATGCTTCTTGTGAACGATGGATAGAATGTGTAAAAGTATGTGATATAGCAGATAAGATGAATGAGTGATCAAGACTACCAAATGTCTGGCAATTCTTCCAGTAAACACTTACCCCTGATTCTTTAGGCACCACACAGAGATGCCGCAAGCCTAGATGCTGGAAAAGGGAAAACGCCTTTGTCAATGATGAGGTCTCCACAACAGTGTATGGTGAACTATTGCAGAACGGATGTAAATCAACATACATTTCCAGTTCCTCTTCACTTATGTTTATGTCTTCAATCTTAAGACCTCTTCCCGAACCTTGTTTCGCAAAGTCCACAAAAGAGAAATTCTCGATTAATTCTCCAGAAACATCAGTCTGTGAAGGTTGAAACTCTTTCCTCTTCAGCAAAACCAACAAATGTGACCTGAGGTCAAGGCCATGGAAGACTGGTTTTTCTGATAGAGGAGGTTCATCTATGACTGGGAAGCCATTGTGTTTAGTATTCATCAAAATCTGTACAATGTTTCTAACTTTCTCTATTCCAGAAAAGGTTACCAATGGACATGTAACAACATCACCAGCAGTAACGTTCCTCATATATGGTTCAGGATGTCTTTCCAAGAATGGAAGCCCCTTCAAGTGCACAATCTTGTCATACACACTGCTGTTGAAGGAATCAGCTATTGTCTTCGATATTAACAGGACCAACATAATAAAAGGGAGTAATGAAAGGTTATTTGTTAGCTCCAAAATAATAACACACAATGAAACTGTCATCCTCATTGAGCCCCCGAGAAAAGAGGCTGCACCAAGCACAGCAAAAAGCCCCTGATCAATGTTCGTGAAGGATCCAATAAGCTCCCCAAGAGAACGACCATATGCAGAACCCATTGATATTATGGGTATGAAGAGACCCGCTGGAAGTGCAAATCCATATGTTATGAGTCCCAAAGTAAAAATAGTAACAAAGTAAAGCATGAGTGATGATTGCTGAAACTCATTTCCCGTGTTAGAGCTGAACATTTTTTAATAGAACCATCGTTTGTGTTGAAAAGCAAGCTTGCAAGGTCATTGTAATGACCTGCTAGACAATGGTATGGCTTGAGTTTCCTTTGCTGTTAGTGCTAGGACATTCTCCCCTGATCGTTTTCGCTGTCGGACAAGGCTTATATTTTGCAAGCCATGGAAGTCCAAATATGCAACAAGATGTAAAGACGAAAACAGCACAGGCAAGAAGCATTTTGGATATAGGTCCCTTCCTGCATCAATCACATATACCGATGCCATTCATGAACACTGTGCACAAAGTTCACAAAGATTATTGGAAACAAGGTCTAAGACTCTAATACAATGTCGCTATCTAAAAACATACTCATTGATGAGAGCGTAGAGCCTCAGAGTCTTCGCAAGAAGATAGTTGTAGACAACTCCCAGTACTCCTCCCATAACTCCAAGTATCACCACAGGAAACAGATCAACAAACCGATACTTGATTGTCACAGAACTCACATTAAACAATATCAAACCACAAACCGATACTTGATTGTCACAGAACTCACATTAAACAATATCAAACCACGATTTCCAAAGAGGCCACAGTGAACACTTTCACAATAATTTATGAATGCCTTCAGCACCACAATGACCACTGCTGTGGTGAGAAATGTTCTCGAAAGAAGAGCACTTCGCCACCTGAGAAAGCATTCAAAACCACTATTTTACTCTTTTATTTTGTTTACTAGTATAAAACCACAAATTAGATGTGTATTTGTTAAAACACTAATCATAAGTTAGTTGGTTAGTTAAGTTAACCTAACTGTTATGTAGTGACATGACACTTATGGTCTTTTGTATTATATATGTACATCTATTATTTACAGAAGCATTGATGAATAGAGTATGTCTTTTCTTCCATTGTTTAGTTATCTCCATTCATCATGGTTTCTTGATTGCTTCTATTATTTCCATTATATTTCTGCTCTTTTCTTCATTATGAATCTAACAGTGGTATCAGAGCATGATATAGTTTATCAGAGCACTATATTTCTTAGTGCCAGGTAATACCATGGTAGTTTTTTCATGGTAGATGATTAAGAAGTTGATAATGAAAATGAAGAAGAATTATGTGTTATTTATCTTCTCTATTTTGATAGTTATTTTACCTTCTTGATTATTTTATTTCTGTCATGACCTGCACTTGCAAGAATATCTGCAACAACACTCTGGAATTGCTCTTCATTAGCAGCAGAAGCGTGCACAACAATTTTACCCTTGCCTTTTGATTTACTTTTTGGATCCCACAAATTGCCATTTAACTTCATGCACAAGCTTTTCAAATTGTAAAGACTCTATGTAACTCCAACATCAATAGCACCCGAATCAGCAGGAAAGTGTGTATCCTTAAAACGTTTAGCATGAGAACTAACAGCTGCATGAAAACCTGAATTAAACGCTGGAATCAATGCCTCTCCTGAAGACGGAGGTGAACCAGCAGTTTTTTGGAAGTTGAGAAGCCACGGATTTAGTACAAGGAGCCGCAAGGTCAAGGAGCCACCAGCGTGCAAGAGAAATCCGCTAGACCGTTTGCTATCTGAAGGAAGCGTTTGTTTGTTTGTGGAACTAGAGCAAGAAGAGGTTGCGTAAACTGCGGAGGCTGAAAAGAGCATGCCTAAATCGGATACTCTTTTTTTTTTTTTTGGTGGAGATTGATCACTATAGTGGAGGTTGTATGGTAAGGGTACCAATTTAATTATTTTCGGTGTCATATAAAAAAAAAAAATCAAAGCTTAATGAGAAGTCCACTTATTTTAAGAGAACAGTTTTAATTATCTTATTTTTCCTGGAGTATTGAACGAAGTCTTGAACCAATGGTGGACAACCATTTCGAGTCCAAGGATCAACGGAGTCTTGAACGAATGATATTTCTTGTGACCTTTTATATTTAAAATTACCTTATATATCAAAGGAAAATGAATTAATATTGAAGTGAGCCATTCCATTGGATTAAATTTGAAGTTAACTTTTATGAGGAAATATTTTAAATAACACATTTTTTTTGAACATTTTGGTAATGATGTTTCATGGAGATTATTGTATTATGGATAGTGAGCTACATGTTATGATAAAGAAAGAAAAAAGAAAATTTAACTTAAGGAGTTATAAGAAGTGGATTAAAATTCGATTTTTTAAAGTCTTATTTAATTCAAGTGGGATCCTATTCATTTTGTAAAAGAGTTATAAGGTTTTGATGTGTCCTTAAAGAGTTGTAAAGTTTTGTATGGAGGAGTTTTCTCCATTGATTGTAATTGGAGTTATAAGGGTTTGTTATTTATTTGAAGACTTTTTGTAAAGGTGTTATAAGGAGTTTTTGGAAGTTATAAGGAGTCCTCCTTGACCCACCCGAAATTGAATAAGAGGGTCTTTCTTAGGATCTTTGTGTGCGTTATTGGTTATCCTGTAGTTTTTTTGGCATTCATGCAACGGACGATTGCTCTTGGCAAGCACAACAAGATACAAAATTGAATTTTGTGACATCAACATACAAGCATCTCTCTTTCATATTCAGCATAATGACAAGAATTGAAGAACTATTTACAATATTGCGCACATTAATTAACTCAACTACATAATCTATAATTGCAATAAACAAGTGCACTCTTAGTACAATAATTACTTGTTTGCAAGTAACACACAAGAATATTGATATGTTTAAACATCAAAACAAGTTGTTGTCTGATGAGTTAAGTTTGCTTTGACACCAACAATGTGATTACAACAACCAAAATGGCATCAAGAATGAAAATAATGAAGACATTCAGTTGACTAGTGATGACAGTCATAAACATGAAGATGAGTTGAATAAAGTCCCTATGTCAGAAAAAGTTGCGGATAAATGTATTGTTCGACCATGGGAAGAATTATGATTTAAACGAAATCGATATGGACTAGGATATGTACAAGATGCTCACAACCTTTTTCATTTTCCTAATTATAGCGAACCTATTTGCTTTGTGAGTGGAGGTTTTTTGAATGATGGTAAGACGACAGAGCTTGCGGATATTGGTAAGGAACAAGTACTAGATATAGCTGATGATGATGTTGCTAATCGGTTGGATAAAGAACCCATATAGTGCAAACACTGTCACCGGTTTGGCCATGATAAGTCAAACTGTTTTTATCTTCACCCATGCAAATTTTGTGGGAAGACAAATCATCCATCAGTAATGTGTCAAAAGCGCAAGCGGAAACAAATTCATTTTGAATGGTTAGGGAATTTGCATTGGAGTTTGGAAGCCAATTTATTGGAGCAGTCTTATCACCGGATTTATACAAGTACAATCGTACTTGATTGGAGATATTTCTACAGTTGATGGACATGCATGCTTTTTAAGATTTGATGATTTAGAGTATGATCGGGGCCCAGTTGATGTAATCTTTTGAGTTGAAGATCGAGTCTTCAGACTCCGTCGGAAGACAGTTTGATGAGCTGGATCTCTTCTTGGCCATACTTGCGAATGACGGTCAAGGGAATTGGAACCACTTGTCCCTGACAGGGAGGAAATCTAGTTGAGTCATGTTCCAAGTTTGATTTTGAGTCAAGTTCTAAGTTTGATTTAGAACCTGTGAATAGACGATCAAGTATGCAACCTAGTTCCTGGTATGCAGTCTTGTTCCTGAACATATTGCTGTTGATATGGTTTGTGGTCAGCTTAAAACCACCAATTGAGCAGAAGACATGAAGTTCTGCTTGTTACATTTTCATATTTTTGAGCCTTGAGCTCTTGTTAGTTTATGGTCAACTTAAAACCATGTCATTTAGTAGAAGAAATAAACTTCTGCTAGACATTCGGTTTGTGGTCATCTCGAAACCACCAGATTGGTTTGTGGTCATCGTGAAACCACCAGATGAGTTTGTGGTCAACCTTAAACCACCAATTTAGTAGAAGACATCAACTTCTGGGTTTTTTTTCAAGAGTTCAGAGAGCATCTTCAGTCAGCCCTCTGAATATTCGCTTGACACGTGATTGTCAAGTAGTGGCAGTTTTTCAAGCAAGAACGAACTTATGATTAAGGGGGGATGTTAAAACACTAATCATAAGTTAGTTGGTTAGTTAAGTTAACCTAACTGTTATACAGTTACATGACAGTTATGGTCTTTTGTATTATATATGTATATCTATTATTTACAAAAGCATTGATGAATAGAGTATGTCTTTTCTGCCATTGTTTAGTTATCTCCATTCATCATGGTTTCTTGATTGCTTCTATTATTTCCATTATATTTTTGCTTTTTTCTTCATTATGAATCTAATAACACTAACTTCTATGTTATTAGCCATAGTGATTTTCATCATAGAAAAATGCCATGGTTTGATAGTACATAGGGCACATCCTTACTTGACAGATATGCAAAGAGTGAAACCCTATGTTTTAATTCGATGTAATAAGGGTGATTATTTATAGATCCAACAACACTTTCAAGTTTACATACCATGTTGATATTTCTTCTAGTGCAAAGACCACACCACCAATCGGTGCACGGAATGCTGCGGCCACACCAGCAGCAGCACGACATGTGACAAGATCACGCGTATCTTGGTCATTTTTGAAGTACCTCAGCCATCTCCATGTTAGATGATAACGTTTTGAGCCACCCTGCCTCAGCAGAGATGCAATGCAATGCAAGACCCAGTTTGTATCATGGGACCTTCCATCCCCAGCTCCAATCCAGCGGACACGGCACATATACTTAGAAATACCTACACACCCAAGATTTAAAAATCATTTAAAAACCAATGCAAACCCAAAAAGGTTACATTCGAACTTCCACATATGTAGCGACTGACCAGCACTGCATTGATTCTTTTGGACATTTTCCTCAGTCCCATTGGATAAATCATAAAAGCTCCTACAGTTCAATTGCATTTTTCATTCACAGACCTTAACAATTCATGGGAATTTAATCGTGCTTGATAAGTACATACCTTAACAAAAAGGGTATTTGGGCCCAAAAATCCTGGCAGATCCACCCCATCCAGGTAACTCTTGATTTCTGGCACACCAGCCCCTGCTGCTGTTGGTGCAATATAAGCAGTAAGTGCTGCTGCCAATAAAGTTAGTGCTAGATTAGCACCTGTAAGCACTGAAAAGGCTAATAGATACCTGTATTGAGACACATTTCAACCGATTGTCAAAACAATAAAATTGAGCACTAGTATTATTGCAGTCAACAATAACTCCTCAACAAATAGCAGAAATTCAATACAAACAAATCGATTGATTGGATGGCCAATATAACTTTCTGACCAGCTTTTTGTTTACAGCAAATATCCACTAATACATTCCCCACCTTTTGAAGAGACGCCGGAAGAATGGTTTTTTATCGACTGTTTGTTCCCGATCGACGTCGAAGTTATGATCGAAGCTACTGTTCAACACCTAACAGCAAATATCTTATGTTTTTTTGGGGCAAATTCAGGTAGATTCTCATGCGACCTAACAACAACCGATCAAATTTTAAAGCCTGTGTCTTCCAATTATTATTTCTTCCTTTCTCAGTTTTCAACTAACCAGTCTTCCTTTCGATCATGAATTTACTTCATATTGGATTCATATTGGATCTATAGAACTCCAATCCTCTGCCATCAAACATATAAATCGTGGACCACATTTTGCGAACCATTTTAAGACCTAAAAGAACGCTATTAAATTACCGTTGACATGGTTGACATCAAAACATTATATTACCGTTACTTTATTTCAACAATAAAATTAATGCTAATTTATCTAAACATTTTAATTAATGTTAAATTGGAGTAGAATATATATATATATATATATAATTTTTAAACTTTAACTCAAAAATTTAATAATTCAATACCTTGATAAATTAATTATAAGAAATTATTAAACATTTAAATATAATATAATTATTTTATAAATTATGTAATTCAATACAAATGTTAAATTGTAAGTTGAAGAAGAATAGATAATAATAAATATTTTAGTAAATTGAAGTAGAATAGATAATAATAAATATTTTAAAATATTAAGACATATGTGAATATATAATTTTTAAACTTTAATTCAAAAATTTAATAGTTTAATAACTTGATAAATTAATTATAAAAAATTATTAAAATTTTAAATATAACATTATTTTATAAATGATATAACTCAATATAATATATAATGTTTTTTGTTACACCAATCCTTAACATGGTTGGATTTTTTGTCCCTGCAAGGTTTAGAACCAGTGACTTTAACAACACAGAGTGGTTTAACAACACACTTGGTCACCTACTATCCTACACCTCGGGGACAATATAATATATAATATTAAATTGTAGTAAAATACATAATAATAAATATTTTAAAATATAGAAACATAATATGATTTTTAAACTTTAATTCAAAAATTTAATAGTTTAATAACTTGATAAATTAATTATAAAAAATTATTAAAATTTTAAATATAACATTATTTTATAAATGATGTAACTCAATATAATATATAATGTTAAATTGGAGTAAAATACATAATAATAAATATTTAATATATATATATATATATATATATATATATATATATATATATATATAACTTTAATTCAAAAATTTAATAGCGTAATACATGATCAATTAATTATAAGAAATTATTAAAAATTGAAATATAACATAATTATTTTATAAATAATGTAATTCAATATCATGTTAAATTGGAGTAGAATAGATAATAATAAATATTTTAAAATATAGAGAAACATATGATTTTTAAACTTTAATTCAAAAATTTAATAGTTTAATACTTGATAAATTAATTATAAGAAATTATTAAAAATTAAAATATAACATAATTATTTTATAAATGAAGCAACTCGATATAATGTTAAACTAGCAAGCCACAATTGTGGTTGATGAAGGTTGAAAGACATATTTAATTTATTAAATCTAATTTTAGCATAAATCCAATTAGGGTTTGTAAATAAAATCTGCTATATTATTTAATTTACTAAACCTAATTTTAGCATAAACCGTTTATTGTGGTTGTGCTAGGATGGGTGATTTCAGTTAGACATGGCCATCACAGGTGATAGCTCCGTCGTGGACATTTAGACGGTGGCACTTCACGACATAGAGAATCTGATTGGGTTGGACCATTCGAGATAAAATATACCACGCAAACAAACACGGTGAGGCTATGCTCACTTCTTGATATTAAACGAAGACGGATTACATCCTTATATAGGAAAAGACTCTCGTGAGTCGGCTACATGCAAAGCAAAAGACACTAGACAACTGACTCTTAACAATGAACTGACTCTTCTAACTGGCGCTTATAACCCACGCTTATTACTGGTGCTAACAACTAGATAACATCTCCATTATTTCCAAGTCTCCCCCTTAATGGAGAATGGATTGACTTCGACACC
>ML812691.1:177525-192988 GCA_009831015.1 Picea engelmannii
AGGTAGGTCTCTGCCAGCGGATTCGCCATCGCTGCAATTTAGTCTCTGCAAGAAAATCACCAAGGATATGCAACGTTTTGTCGCTCTGCCTTCGGATACCACCGATCCGACTCAATCTATCTCTGTTCTCAGCTTATATCATGAATGCATGCAACTTAATATCCAAAATCTCCACTCTTAAAAAAAACTTATAACTCCCACTATGAATAAAAATGCACTTTAAAGTAATAAACTCCAATATCCACCTCTCTTAAAAAAGATCCACTTAAAAAATTTCACTTAAAGTTTTAAAAAGTATCCACTTAATAAAACAATGCAATAAAGCTTATAACTCCCATTCAAAGCTTGACATATAAAAAGTAAAAGCTTATATATTAAAACTTTTTATATATGAAAACTCCACTCATATATCATATATCCACCATATAAAAAACTTATATATATATATGATATATCCACTCAAAAACAAACCTCACGCAATGCAATCCGCCCGCATACAATCCACTTAAATAAACTCACGTATATGCCTTTGCTCATACGATTTCTTTTAAAACTCTTCCACGCATGCACCTCTACGCACCAAGATATCTCGCACCTTACGCTATACTCTTCCTGCGGGAGTTGTGTAGAATGTTCGCACCTCACGACTGTGCCGGCTGCGGGAAGTCCGCACCTCACGACTGTGCCGGCTGCGGGAATTTTTGCGTCTTGATATGCGCGAAAGGCCGAGTCGTATTCCCCCGCACCCTACCAGAGGAGGGACCTGCGAACTTCAAGGATTTTCGCACCTTACTCCTCGTGGCTCTGATACCAAGATAAAATATACCACGCAAACAAACACGGTGAGGCTACGCTCACTTCTTGATATTAAACGAAGACGGATTACATCCTTATATAGGAAAAGACTCTCGTGATTCGGCTACATGCAAAGAAAAAGACAACTAGACAACTGACTCTTAACAATGAACTGACTCTTCTAACTGGTGCTTATAACCCGCGCTTATTACTGGTGCTAACAACTAGATAACATCTCCATTATTTCCAAGTATTCCATGGTTCATAGCTGCGTCATGTTTCCCCATCTTGAAAGAAAAAAATTAAATCGTTAGCTGACCGAGAGACCATCAAATAAAAATAAACACTAAATATTGAAGGACCAGCCATCATAGTAAACGAAAACACCGTAAATATGGCCCATGAAAACCCCCCGACGCCATTAGAGGCCATCCGAAGGTGTTGCAGGTTTTCGAAATTCCAATCCCGCCTCATTAAATGAGCTAAGTAGTATATACCTATACTTACAACTAGTATATACACATAACCTAATTTTATCAGGTTAAAATTATTTAATTTATCCATAAGAAATATCGTTGCTTAAACTCATTATATTTAGATCCAGCTTGGAAGGACTTGAACAATTATAATAATCTACTTATCTAAATTAAGAAACTAAGTTTATTCTATGTAAATTTCAATAAGAGAATGTATTAAAACTATTTATTTAATGGTACCGTGCTATAATGAAGTTCACCATGAACTAATTACTGCGCCCTCAAGCTCATAACATGATATTTACAAAGGGAAAACATATTTGTATCCTGCAGAAAACAAAACTTTTATTATGCATTGGCTCTTATTATTATTTTAAATTAAAGAGTACGGGCGTTTGCAAGATGTTAAGACGACAAGAGTTAATAAACTAAGCATACTCGCACAAAAATCAAATTAACAACTACTACAGATCTAGATTCCCATGATTTACATGGTTTCATTAATGAAAACCATGTTTTGCGCTAACGGTACCTACTAAAAAATAATGCTAGTGAAATTCGGTAGGATCGCAAATGGTTTTAACTCGAATCCAGAGAACAAGATTTATTTCTTTGCTAGCAACTGGTGTGCGAGGTAAACAATTGTTTTCTACTGTGGCAAATAATTCTTTGCTAGCAGCTGGTGTGCGAGGTAAGCAATTGTTTTCAGGTAAACAACTGTTTTCTACTGTGGCAGACAACTGTTTCAGGTATCGCGGTGAATCATGATGTTACAGTTATTCCAAAACATATATAATTCAATCTAAATATATAAAAACATATATAACCATGAATGGCCACAAAAATGATTGTTGTGGTTGATCGTATGACCATCATCAGCCACAATTATAACATGAAACTCAAGCCAAGCATGCCAAACGTGGTCACTATTCACATCCCAACAGTTATATCTGTAATCCATTTGAGGTAGTGCCTGCTATTCATTCATTAAACGTGGTAATAAAATTTTTCATAGATATTAATTCTTGTTAATCATCTTAACGTGGCAATCATATGGCCTTACTTAGGTAAATGTGAAAAAGTAAACATGTTAACCCATGCATTCATAAATGCAAGGAAGTTATGAACAATAAATCCCATTCATTGATTTGGGAGGATGACTAAGAATATGCCAACATCTTCAATTCTTGACCATAAGATTAAGATTTAAAGTTAAAATCTCATTAAATATGCCCATGATCAGGGGCATCTAAGCCGTCAAAATCACCCAGGGATTGCACCCGGCCTGAGCCACACCAACCCTTAACATGGTTGGATTTTTTGTCCCCGCAGGTTTCGAACCGGTGACTTTAACATCACGGAGTGGCTTAACAACACACTCCATCACCGACTGTCCTACACCTCGGGGACATAACTCAATATAATGTTAAATTGGAATGGAATAGATAATAATAAATATTTTAAAATATAAAACATATGATTTTTAAACTTTAACTCAAAAATTTAATAGTTTAATACCTTGATAAATTAATTATAAAAAATTATTAAAATTTTAAATATAACATAATTATTTTATAAATGATGTAACTTAATATAATGTTTGAAATAGAATAGATAATAATAAATATTTTAAAATATAGAGACACCTACATATAAACATATAATTTTTAAACTTTAACTCAAAAATTTAATAATTTAATACTTTGATAAATTAATTATAAAAGATTATTAAAATTTTAAATATAACGTAATTATTTTATAAATGATGTAACTCAATATTGACCAAAATGACAACGGAATCATTATTAACCAATAGATTAAAAATAGCAAACAATATAGATTTGAAAATATATATATTTGGAATCTACATACTTGACTCTATCTATGTATACACTTTCATTAACAATGGATTTCTATAGCCTATAGAAAAACAATTTAAAAAAAAAAAAAAAGATATAGAGAGGTATTCATAAAAATGGAGGTTTGATATACATTTGTCATCTCGAACCTAAATATAAGGCAACAAAGTCAGCATACACATATGCTAGAATTTTCATTCCTGCCCAAAAAAATTGAATTCTAAATAACGTGTGCACGTTCCTAATATCATGCATGTGCTATAGGAACATGCATATGTTCCTAGGAACATGCATGCACTCTAGGAACATGCATGCACTCCTATTTTCTATTCTTCTTTTCTTCATTCCCCCCCCTCTCTTTCTCTCTTACATCTACCCCTCTCTCCCTGTCACTTTGAATCCCCCTCCCACTCTCCCCCTCTTTCTCTCTTTAACTCTCTCTACCTCCATTCAATCTCTCTCTCTACCCATCCTCTCTCTCCCTCTCACTCCTAGACACGGTAAGACCTAGAAATGGAAAGACCAAGACATGAAAAGGCATGGAAGGACCTATACCTAGACCTAGATCTAGACTTAGACCATGACCTAGACCTAGACATTGTTTTTCCTTTCCATGCCTCAGAATCTCACACCCTCTCTCTCTCTCTCTCTCTCTCTCTCTCTCGTTGCTAGTCTCACTCTCACTCTCACTCTCTCTTTACCCATCTTTCTCTCTATACCCCCCTCTCTATCTCCCTCTGTCTCCCCCCTTCATCTCACTCTCTCTCTCTAACCTTGATCTAGGAGGATCCCAGTGGTCACCCACCTTTTCCAACTGGATCAAAATAGTTTTTTGGCAACTTACTACTTTTAGTAATTTTTCGGTTCCTGAACTTCTAGGGCCATTTTGAGGGCCTAAACGATGTTTTTTCACGATCAAGCACATCAATGATAGTAGAAGGATTTGATTGATCCCCCTAAATGAATCTACTCATCAATACCTTTCCAACAAGCTATCGTGCGCCCTAAACAAAGATCTTGTGCAAAAGTTAAGACCCTGGGACGTTGATGTACTAACTTACCCCAACGGGGGCCTGCATGACTTTTAGCACTTCATCACCTAGGGTTAGGTTTTTGGATGTCTAGGATTTTGGAATTCATTTTTATTGTAAAAATTCCTTCAAATCCTCATTGTACTCATCTTCTTGCGAATGATCATAGCCTTCACATCTCTTCTCAGAGATAAGCTGCCACCATTCTAGCAAGCTTGTTTCAAGTTTGCATTTTACAGTTTTCAACATATTTAGTATTTAATAGAATTCAAGTTTTATTGTATCTTTGTTATTGTTCATTGTGTCTCTATGTTAATATGATAAATCCGTGGTTTCATTTCTTTCCTCTCATAAATCCGGATCAGTGATATCATAGTAGTCTTCTCCTATTTTTTTTTAATGCATATCTCTGATGCGATCAGGGTATAGAGAGTTGGGTATTGAGATTGTTTCTATTGAGGAAAACTTTTCTCACATGCCCAATAAATAGTCCATGGTAGGAGAAAATAAAGACAACATGACATGAGATCGTTTCAAAATGTTGCTCGAGGAAGCCCTTGAGTGACACAAGAACGTGATGATGGACAACTTTGCAAAAATCCTTCGACAACTGTTGACAAGCGACGCATCCACCTCAAGTGGAGGTGCTACCCCCTTTAAGGTACATATCAATTTTAATATTCCTATATTTGAAGGTGAACTAGATGCATATTTCGTAGATAAATGGTTAAACCTTCTAGAAGGGTAATGTTTTGTCCATAATTTTTCCTATAGAGAAAAGATTACATTTTCTCTCCTTAAGGTCGTTCCCCATGTCAAAGATTGGTGGGAGAATTTTTGTGAGCAAAAGGAAATAGAGGGATCCACATTATTTGCAGTTGCACCCACTTGGGGTTACTTAAGAGATGCTAATAAGGAACAATACTACCCAGTTTGAAGTTATGATGAATTGTATACAAGATGGACCACACTGTGGCAGGAAAGAGACGAAACAGTGCCAGAGTTCTCTAATGTCTTCCATACCTTGCGCACCAAGCTAGGTATCAAATATTCTAAGTGACATTTAGTGCTCAAGTACCGCGATGGTATACATAGATACATCCAGACATAAATGGATTTTTTGGACATCTCATCCTTGGGAACAACCTATTAATATGCCATCAAAATTGAGCAGAAGCTTAAAAAAAAGACACGATAGTTTGGGTCTTGGAACCACTCACAGCAGAAGCAGGGAAAGGGCATCTCCAATCCACACAACAAAGGACAAAGAACATATGGGAAACCTCATGACAACCAATTCAATACGCAAGAAAAGAAGGACAATGGGAATATGAAGAAAGATATTGGGAAGTGGTGCGACTTCCATAAGATCCCCTGATACAACACTATTGATTTCCACTCAAAGCAGTCATTGATGGCTGAGGTAAAAGCCTCTAAATTAGATGCAGATTTTGACTCTAAGTTGGGACCAAAAAATGGGATACATATCATTGACACGGAACCCAGTGCCATCGTTGCTACCATCAAGATCTATCTCGCTGAACCAGATGAGATAGAGGAAGGAGAACGCCTCTTTCATTCACATATGTGGGTAAAAGGAACTCCCATACACTTCATCGTTGATAGCGGTAGCCAGAAGAACCTCATATTAGCATATTTCGTCAAGCGACTATCCCTATCGACAATGTTGCACCCACAAGCCTACACCATCGGATGGATCTGTCAAGGAAGTGACCATCACATTAGGAAACAGTGTCTCCTGTCGTACGACATCAAGCCATTCAAAGATGAGGTATTTTTTTATGTTTCTCCCCTTGAAGTTTTTGATTTTCTTTTTGGCCAACCTTATTTATGGAAACGTCATGTTGTATACGAGTCTAGGCCTCGTAGTGTTATTATTACTTTGAACAGGAAATTTCACAAGATACCTGAGGTAGTCCCACCTAGTGTTATTTCCTTGATCTCTTCCAAGCAATGCAGGAAGGTTATTTCTCATATCGGGAAGTTTTTCTTCTTCGTGATTCGCTCTTAGAGTGAGAGAAAGGTTGCAACCACATCCATGGCCTCTACAGATGACCTCTTGATGCAGCAGAAGAAAGTGGATAAGGTAGTGGAAGAATACAAAGACATCTTCTCATCATCTACTGGGGTACCTCTTCACTGCTAGGTCAATCATCCCATCGATCTGACCCCCAGCGCATCGCTACCTAATGGGTTAGTCTATCACTACTCTCTACTAGAAAATTAGGATATTAAATGTCAGATCCAATAACTTCTCCACAAGGGGAACATTCGACCCAGTTCATCACCTTGTGGAATCCCAATCGTGTTGGTGTAGAAGAAAGATGGGACTTGGAGACTCTACATTGATTACCGAGCCCTAAATAAAATCACATTCATAAATCGGTACCCGATTCCCCGAATCGACGATCTTCTTGATCAGCTCAAGGAGTCCAAATACTTTAGTAATATTGATCTAAATTCTGGATACCATCAGGTCCTAATAGAATAGACAGATGTATGGAAAAATTCCTTCAAGTCAAAAGAATGTATTTTTGAATGGTTGGTCATGCCCTTTGGTTTGAAAAATTCCCAAAAACTTTCATGAGGATGATGGATGATATCTTGTAGACTTTAACTAATTATTTTGTGGTGGTTTATTTGGATGACATCCTTGTCTACAATAAGACTTGGGCAGAACACTTGCAACATATTCAACGGGTTCTACACACTTTGCATTAGCACAAGCTATATGCGAACTTGGAAAAATGATCCTTTGGCATGAACAAGGTCTAGTACCTAGGATACATTGTTGATGTGCATGGTGTGCATGTTGATCTAGCTAAGATCCAAGTCATTCATGACTAGCCAGCCCCAACTACGCTCACTGAGGTTCGGAGCTTCTTAGGCCATGTCAATTTCTATCCCAGGTTCATGTTGGGATTCTCCCATATTGTATGGGCACTCAACCAAATAACCAGGGGTGGTGGTAAGGAAAAATTTGTGTGGGGCCTATCCCAACAGAAAGCGTTCGATGATTTGAAGAAACGCTTGTACTCCTCCCCGGTTATTTCATTACCTGACCTGCAATAACCCTTTGAGATCGAGACAAATGCTTCAAACTATGTTGTGGGTGCAACCATCACTTAGCACGACCACCTCATGGACTATCATAGTGAGACACTAACATATGTCGTCCGTAAGTACCCTACTTATGAAAAATAAATGTACTCCATTATGAAAGCCTACCGCCAGTGGAGGAATTGCATTTTATGGAAGGAGACAGTCATCCAAACTAATCATAAGTTGTTGCAGTTCATGAAGACACAAGGAAAATTGCAGAATTTCCACCATTAGAAGTGGCCCATATATTTGAAATAGTTCCACCTCAACATCAAGTATAAAACAAGAAGTACCAACCAATTTGTTGATTACCTCAGCCGACCTCCAGTTGCGACACTAACCACAATGCTCGATTCTTGCAGCCATGAGACCTTCGGATGGCCCCAACTCTATGAGATAGATCATGACTTCACCAACACCTACCACATGTTGGGCGCAAACACAATCGTCACTAATTTCCATATTTAGGATGAGTTGTTGTGCCATCTAGGCCATTTATGCGTTCCATCAAGCGAGCTAGTGAAGCTGATTTGGGAATCCCACTACAATCGAGTGTAAGGACACTTTGTCATGGAAACAATAGTAGTAGAGCTACAACGTCATTTCTATTAGTCGAAACTTCGACAATATGTCAACAAGTATATCCGGTCATGCACTTGTTGTTCTATTTCCAAACCGGACACTAAGAAACAAGGCATGTACACTCCTCTGCCTACTCCTGACAGGCCCTTGGAATCCATCTCAATGGACTACATGTTGGGCATTTCGTCCACCATGTAGGGAATTCATTGTGTTTTTGTGGTTTTTGATCGCTTTTGCAAGATGGCGATTATGGCATGATGCAAGAAGAGAATCATAGTAGAGGCCACTTCCAAGCTCTTGTTTGAACGAGTGTGGGTACACTTTGGGATCCCACAAACCATTATCTTAGATCAGGAAAATCGGTTCCTCAACACATTTTGGTCAAGCCTCTGGTCATTGCTGGACACCAAGCTCACCAATTCCACTTCCTTCCACCCCTAGATAGATGGCCAAACCAAGGTTGTCCACCAGATGATTGTGCACATCCTGCGCATGTGCAATTCCAAGCACCCACGCACCTGGGATGAGAGTCTTCCATATTTTCAGCACAGCTACAACAGAGCCATACATAGCTCAATCGGCCACAACCCCTTTCAGGTGGGGTTTGGATTTCAACCATTGGGTCCCATGGATGTTTCACTACCCCTTGGAGCCACCCAAGAAGACTTGTCGCATGCTCTAACTAGAGATGAAAAAGCCACCCAGTTCATTGAGTGGATCCAACACATCCTTCAATAGGTTCAAGATATTTTACAGAAGTCCAATGCTAAGTACAAGAAGTGCCATGATCAACACTGGGTGCCACACTAGTTTCAGGTGAGAGACAAAGTTTGATTGCACTTGTAGAAAGAATGCCTTACAGGGCCTCATTGGAAGATTTGTCCACTCCATTATGGAACCTACACCATCACCAAGGTTGTGGGTGACAATTCGTTTTAGCTCAACCTTCCCCCCTTCCTTTTCTTGCACCTAGTGTTCAATGTGGACCTCCTTCTACCTTATCTTCCACCATTATTGGACACCTTGGATATAAAAAAATAGTTGAAACCACCAGAGCTCAACCTTGAATGCATTGAACATGAATCCATTGATCATATCATGGACACACATGTCAAAGGCACTCACTAGCATAGGATCCAACTTTATTGGGTTGTCAAAGAAAGGTAGCTCCTGCACCAAGGCAAGTGGCTCACCCGAGGCCAAATTCAACAAAAATTTCCTCATTTTATGGGGTCACTCAATGCAATGGAGACCACTACTTCCTAAGTGGGGAGTATTTATATAGGAGTATCTCAGTGGCCACCCACATTTTTCCACTAGCTCAAAACATTTTTTGGCAACTTACTATTTTTAGCAGTTTTTCGGTTTGTGAACTTCTAGGGCCATTTTGAGGGCATTAACGACATTTTTTCACAATCATGAACCTAAATTATAATCAAAGGCTCTTATTTATCCCCCTTAATGAATCTCCTCGTAAATACCTTTCCATTGAGCTATCATTCTCCCTAAATGAGGATCGTATGCAAAAGTTATGACCCTGGGAAGTTGATGTACTAACTTACCCCAACGGGGCCCACATGACTTTTGGTGCTTCATCTCCTAGGGTTAGGTTTTTTGATGTTTATGGTTTTTGAATTCATTTTTATTTTGAAAATTCCTTCAGAGCATCATTGTACTCATCTTCTTGCGAATGAGCGTAGCCGTCACATCTCTTCTTAGAGATAAGCTTCTAGCATTCTAGCAAACCTGTTTTCAGTCTGCATTTTATAGTTTTCAACATATTTCTTATTTAATAGAAGTCAAGTTTTAGTGTATCTTTGTTATTGTTCACTGTGTCTATGTGTTGATATTATAAATATGTGGTCTCATTTCATTCTACTCATAAATCTGGATCAAACCCCCTTTTATGTCTCCCTCTCTCCCCCCCCTTCCTCTCCCCCTCTCTCTCTCTCTCTCCACCCATCCTCTCTCTCTCTCTCCCTCTCTGTGTTATAAATAATAGGTGTTCTCATTTAACCATAGAAAATATAGCAATATTTTCACCCAACCATAGGCCGAAGCCACCACCAAGCACCTTAACCTTGACATAGAGAATAATTATGGAAGCAGACCCTAGAACCAAATAGCCAATCAAGGTAGTGTACCTCTCTTTAGGGATAACACACCAAGAAAGAATAACCAAAGGCCAAACACAAAGTCCAAACCACAACCAAGAGAAAGTCCAAGCCAAAATTGAAATTTTTGAGTTGCAGCAGCTGCAGCTGCAACTCCTCTCCAAACTTGAGCACCACTAGCCTTATGCAGTTGTGAGAGGTGAGGTGACAAATGTGCTCTAGTGCCCTCTTATTTATAGTCTTCTAAGTGACCTAACTAGGCCGACTTCTACTTCTGGAGGATAATAACTCAATAATAAATATTCTCTTGAGCTGACTTGCCTCCTAGGGTTATTATCCAATGTTTTAGGGTTTCTCTTGCTTCCCAGAATATTCTATTATTGTCATGGTTACACGTGGAGTTTAATACCTCCCGTAGCTACCATAATATCAAAACTCCCTCCTAGCTAAGGAGGTATTGAAGGCAATGGTATTTAGCACAAACATACCATTCAATTGGTAGAATAATCATAGCCATACAAGCTATCTCATGATTAGATCACAAGCACCCTCATTATTATCAATATCATCTGATAGCATCGATTGCATCATCTCTTGAACCCAGACTCCATATGAGTAATCGGGCATGACACTGAATAAGTCACTCGCTCCACAGAGTGATAAAAGAACCATTCTTCTAATCCAGACATATGTCCTAGAAGAATAACTATTCCAACAAATGTTGGAAGCCATGCCATGGGATACAAGGACTATTCTTCTAATCCAGACATACGTCCTAGAAGAATAAATGTCCTGGACCATTTTCTTCCTGGAAAAATGTTTGTCCACCAGTGCACTAGCTATCCATATAGCTGATAATCATTTCCAACGCTATTGAGTAGTCTTCATGAAAATCAGAAAAATGCCATTCAATAGAAAACAACTGTGTATATCCATAGTAGTACACAACTACTATCCAGTGGTACACAACCACACCAAGTAGCACACAACTACTTAATCAATGACACATAGTCACAACTAGTGGAACACATTCACCACAGTAACACACATGTATTGTCTAGAGACATACAGTCTACATGGCAATCATATCACCTTGTATCAACCTACATAAAAACAATATCATGATATAAAATAAGTCATCTAGGACATTCTTCCACTCACATTTGTGAGATCTAGAAGAGCATCTACCCTCAGAAGGTAAAACATCAGTGATGGGCTATCTGGACTATTCTTCTCAAGCATAGAAAAATAATTGTCCCTGATTTTTGAGACTAGACCATTCACCTAACTGGGCCATTCCTACGACACTAATCATAGTGCAACCTGGAGAGAATGAGTCTACTCTAGGGAATGCTTGTCCCTGATTGTTGAACCTAGACCATTCACCTAACTGGGCCATTCTTATGGAACTAATCATAGTGCAACTTGGAGAGAATGAGTCTACCCTAGGGAATTACTGTTCGGACCATTTCCTAATGGAAATTACTTTCATGCACCAACCTCCAAAAACGAACCATTCTTCGAAACCTCTCACAACTGTGAACTTCGAAAGAATGATTGTCTGAAAAGGCAGACCATTCTACTTGACCACTACTCAGAGTGACTTCCAAGAAGAATGATTGTCCTAGACCATTTCCCCACACCGGACACAAGGCGAATCGTTGTCTATGGTACATCAACAATCTATCAAACCATTTTTCATTGCGAAAATGATTGTCTGATCTAGACCATTTTCCAAATTGGAAAATTCTTGTCCATCAGAAATTTCAAACCACTTTCTAAATTGGAAAGGAACTACTCATCCTGGACCATTTTTCGAACTGAAAAATGGCTATCCATAAATCAATAACACATCGATTCTCCCTCCCTACCTGGGAATAATCTCTTCCATTTTCAATAAGGAAGTCATCTCCACGAGCCCCAACTTGCAAACTTTTTATCTTGGATAGAGGTTTTACAAAAATATCCGATATTTGTTCATCTATGGAGATATATTGGAGAACCACTTCTATTTTCTGGACTTCATCATGGAGAATGTAATTCTTGATCTCAATGTACTTTGGTATGTTATGGAAAACTGGTTTTCTCTAAAGGATTCATGTAGCTCTGACCATTACAATATATATTATGGTCGAATTCAACACTTATGTTTCCTTCTAGCTCATGACATTGTGGCAAGGCTCGGACTGAAACATATCCAAGTAGAACTTCTTCTGTCATCATGAGAGTTTTCCATATCCATCATCCCATACTTCTGAGTAACTATTGTGATACACTATCTCTGTCATAGACAGTTTTCACCATGATTCTATTGTATATGAGATACTCTACATCAAATTGTCTGAATCCATAGAAGGTCTTCTTATATCTGCATACATGGGTCTCTTTCTGGTATACCTCAAAACCTCGAGATTGATTTACATAAGCTTCTTCCTCAAATTATCTATTGGGAGAACATTCTTTTACGACCAACTAATGTAAACTTCAATCCATGGATATTGCAAGAGATATAATAGCTCAGATAGAGGTATATCTGGTTGATGGGAACATGTTGTTATCATAGTCTTCTCCTCCTTCTAGAAGAACCTCTAGTTCTAAATCTTGCAATGCTTCCATTCATAACCCCCTTTTCACAATTTCTTACATATATTGTTCTTCATCATAACTTCCATTTCTTCTACTTGATTACTTCTAGTGGGCTCAAACCAAGCTGGTAGTATTGTGATTATCGGTATAACAATTGGTTGTTTTGGCTTTTATTTCTTTCTTGGGATCTTCATGTTCTTCCTCATGTTTCACTTTAGTTCTTAGGTCCATGGAGTCTTCTATATATTCCATGCCCTGAATATTCCAACTTCTTCCTTTCATTATAGGATCATGGATGTAGATGGACAACCAAGGATACTTTGAGGCTTCTTTTAGAAGAAGACTTATTCTGAACATGTGTTGCTTATCATGGTTGACTCTTTCAATGGGAACAAGGAAAGATACTTCACAATCCTCGATGGATCATATTATTTAGGATTAACTCCTTCCTAATCCTTGCTTCATACATAAATGCAAGCTCTTCTTTTGTAATTTTTTAATCCTTTCCCTCCGTCTAAGAGAGTCCATGCTTCTGACTGCATCCTTATTGCCTTTTCCAAAGTGTCACAAGTCTTTTTCTAATTTCCTCTTGATTGTTGACTTCTTTCTATTTTGAATTATTTTGGGTCTCTTCAAGTTTGATTCTGATTTCGTCTTATCTTGCATTTTTTACTTATGTAATAGCTTCCACAGGAATTGTTACCAAGGATTGTCAATGTACTTCATTTTTTCATGTGTATTGCTTGACTTGTAGTCATTGTGATAGAAATCCTTATCTTGTTATTCTTCCATAGGTATTGTTTCACTTGAACATATTATCTTCTACAGGAAAAAGATATATATGATGTGTACGGGAACTATGTAAACATGGTATATACAATATCTTTGAAGAATATTATTACCTTGACTTAGAAGAAGAAATTATTTTTATTCTGATTGACTTTCTTTGAGGGTTCCCTTTATTCGAAAACTGTTGCTTCGTCTATTTCCTTCCTTTTTCTTAACTCAGGACAATGGTTCCTGTAATGACCATATTTTCAACAGTTGAAGCATTGTATTTTTGACATATCCTTTTCTTGATTTGGTTTATTCCTTGAGCCAAACTTCTTCTTATTCCTGAAATTATTGAACCTTGTTGTGAAAGCTTGATCATCGTATTTCTTTTGGGGTTTTTCTTTTGCATTAATCCTTGATTCTTCTTGTTCATAACAAGTCCAAAGTTCTTCAAATGTGGGATAATCCTTTCTTGTGTTCATGCTTGTGGAAAATGCATCCCATGTCTTGGGAAGACCATTGAGTACTATATGTGACTTGAAATGATTTCTTCAATAGTTTGTAGTTGATCCCTTAACTAAGAGATTCTCACAAAGTATGATGTTATGCTTTCATCATCATTCATTTTCATGTCACGAAGCTCATTCTTAAAGCTCATTACTTGTCCAATGTTTCTGACTGAGAAGAGATTAGTTAGGGCATCGTACATCTTCTTAGATGAGTCAATATGAGAGAGTAGGGTATCAAGTGGTATTTTACAGAGTCCACTATGATACTCATGGCATTGATGTCTTTGTCTTTGAACTTCTCCATAACTGCAACATTTTGAAGTTCCTTCTCTTTTCCTTCTTCAAACTGTGGTTCCACGATATTTCCTTTCACGATATCTAACACTTTATTCTTGGCAAGAATGAGATCAATCCTTTTCTTCCATGCTCTGAATTTAGAAGCTCCTTCTAAATTGTTTTTTGACTTCATAGAGTACGTCATGACTACTTTGACTTGGTCATCCTTTGACTTTTACCAAAAACTCAAACTTGACATCTTAGCTTGCTGAGAGTACCAGGAGGTGTGCTTGGCTACGACACACTAGGATATCAAGAAATTAGGTCAATCTCTTCACTTAAGGTTCCTCAACAAGAGGGTTATGGTTTTGTTGCTGCAACAAAAACTTTGACTGCAACTACAACTGTAACTGAGAAAAAATCCTCCCAATATATCTTCCAACGATTACACTGTCTGAAGATAGTGTGGGCCCATAACCTATTAGAAATAATAGGTGTGCTCGTTTGACCATAGACAATATAGTAATATTGTCACCCAAACATAGGTTGAAACCACCCCCAAGCATCTTAACCTTGATAGAGAGAACTAGAACCAAATAGCCAATCAAGGTAGCGTACCTCTCTCCAGGGCTAGTGCACCAAGCAAGAATAACCAAAATCAAAGAAGAAAGTACAAACCATAACCAAGAGAAATTCCAAGCCAAAACTGAAATTTGCCAGTTGCAGCAGTTGTAGCTGTAAATCCTCTCCAAACTTGTGCACCACTAGCCTTATGCAGTTGTGAGAGGTGAGGTGACAAATGAGATCTAGCTCCCTCTTATTTATAGTCTTCCAAGTGACCTAATTGGGTTGACTTCTACTTTTGGAGGCTAATAACTCAATAATAAATATTCTCTTGAGCCAACTTGCCTCCTAGGGTTATTATCCAACGTTTTAGGGTTTGTCCTGCTTCCAATAATATTCTATTCTTGGCAGGGTTACACATGGAGGTTAATACCTCCCGCAACTACCATAATATCAACACTCCCTCCCTCTCACACTCTCTCTATATGCCCCTATTTTTCTTTCTCTCTCCTCCTCTCACACTCTTGCACACTCTCTCTCTACACCCATCCTCTCTCTCTCTCCACCCTCCCTCTCTCTACCCCCCTCTACCTCCCTCTCTCTCTCTCTCAATCTCACTCTTGACCTTTCTTATGTTGTTTTTAGCTCTCTACCTCCCTCCCCTTCTTTACCTCTTCCCTCTCTCTCTACCCCCTCCCTCTATCTCTCCATATCACTCTCGATCTATCTTCTTCTCTTTTTTACTCTCTCCCTCCCTCCCATTATCTCCCTCTC
>ML812691.1:201392-225860 GCA_009831015.1 Picea engelmannii
TAATAATTTAACTATAGATCACATTTAATGACCTGAGAAATAAATCTAAGAGATCAATGATATATGATATAAAATGGTTGTGTATGCAACAAGGGATAGCCTATGAATCCCGAGAAGATAAAACATTAAAGGAAGGATAAGGGGCATGCATGGTGGTGGTTGAGGAAGCAACTGCATGAGTTGGTGAAGGGGAATAAGGGAGGAAAGGAGGTGGACGTGAGGGGTATTCGAACAGAGGATGAGGGGGATGGATTCGGAGGACTGTTGGATTTGTTGTGAGCAGAGAGTTTCTGGCTGTGGCTTTTGATCAGTTGAGGCACCGAGTTGCTGGAGGTTTTGGGCACGGGGGCCAGGATATCCATAGATATCCTGGAGCTAGGTAGTTTTCCTAGTTGGCAGGGAGAACAGTAGGTTTGGACAGTTATTCTTTGTTTGTGGCAGGGTTGGTCTGTGCATCAGGTAGCAGAAAGGCAACAGCAAGGCAGCAAGGCAACAAAAATTAGCATCAGAACCAGGTAATTTGTTAAACTATGTGTTTATTTCATTCTGCCATGCAATCATTATTCATTGATAAATCTAAGTTACTAAAGTTGTTGTTATAAAAATCAATATTATGTTATGAAGTTATTGTCTCAGTTTATGAAACGAATTGCTTATGAAAGTAAATGATGTTTAGAAATATTTGGTTGCTACATTTCTCCTTTTAGAAGCATCAAGAAGATGCTCATTTTTCCCACGTATGAACATTCTTGCACCCCACTTATAGAGAAACCTACGAACCTCTCGCAACCCAGCTATGGTGCAACCTGTGAGAATCAGGCATTCTCGCACCCTAGCCATAGTGCAACATGCGAAAATAATCTTTAATAGGGTTTTCATAAAGGAAAATGCAACTTCTTTTCTCAGGAAAAGTTCTTATCTCTTCTTTCTTCAAGAACTCAGGCCACTGACTCCTCTGAAGGAAACAGATAGGTTTACATCATTAATGGTCATAGGGATGAAGAAAATAATGTGTAATAGAGAGCCCCCCAAAGTATGAATTTAGAACAGAGTGATAGTTGAAATACTTTGTCGAGTGTGTGTAGGGAACAAGAAACAGTCGGTCGAAAACCTGCCAACAAACAAGGAAATACAGTACAATAATATATTATCACTGAGGTAGGCATTCTCATACTCAAAATACAAATGACTAAAAGCATAAATTACGACATGCGAAGATCCATGTCAAGTAAGACAAGTCATGGCCACCAAACATACACTGTGGATCCATGCCGATATGACTCAAATCTAAACATAGCCACCAAAAATACATTGTGGATCTATGTGTTAAAGACTCAAATTTGAACATAGACACTAGACATACAATGTGGATCTATGCAACAGTACAAACTGAATATACTCCAACGCAACTTGAATCTATCAGAAAAGATCGAGGGTCTTCATATCCACCACTCTATAGTATGAATATAACCATGTGAATACATGTGTCGAAGTCGAACATGGTAGAAACCACTTGATTACCGACCATTAGTGTATATCGTTAACAAGTGTGAGGGAAATCACCATTAATGTCAATAACTCCCAAGGTAGTCTAGTACAATCCAACGAATGTGAGTTAATAAGTTGAAGTCGAACACTCGGCGGAATCTCCTGATCAGGGGTCAATAATGAAAAACCATTGTCAAAAGCGAGGAAACCTACCATTGAGGCATGCAAGTTCCAAGGTACCAATTGGTTTCTAAGTCTATTTCCTAGATAATGAGTTGAAGTCGACAGGAAAAGAATTGTCACAGGAGGGCCTTAATGTATCCCACATCAATGACATGAAAGAGGTAACAAGATTTGAATTAGATCATAGTAACAAGTGATTCAGGACTGACTCAGGGATGGCCAATGCAATAGAAGGTTTAAGGATTGCAAAAATGGCTGACACAATAGAAGGCTTTTCGGGTTGGACATCTTTTTGAACATATTGACGACATAACAACTGTCTTGGAAATGTTGACTCAACAATAGGGATAACATACCAATTTGTAATCTTATAAAGGAGTATGATCAAGAGACTAGCAGATTTTCCAACCTAGACACAAAGCAAGTGAAAGGGTGTCATGTTCAAAAGCAACTCTTCCATGGAATATAGGTTTAGACATATTTCTTTCCCAAATTTTCCCCCACCATTTCTGGCGAGTACCTCTTTATTTTTACACAAGCTTGAGGAGGATAACATATGCTTGAAATGTAAGCTCATCCTTCGGATGATTCCCTTAGAGTATGTTTAACAAACCCTAGGAAGGAGTGGTTCGGTCCTACATGGGCCTTTCAATGTTTGTTTTATGAGTCCAAAGAAAGAAAACTCACAGGTTTTTCATGTTTAGAGAGTCTGAAAAACACTTAAAGAGAACTCTCTCAATTATTTTTTCATAAAGTAGCCTGATGAGACTGAAAAAGAGATAAGCTATCGCTCAACAGACATTTTCTTCAAATAATTTAACGAGCGTGAAAAGAACAAGGTCGCTCGGCAATCTTTTCATGTTTAGAGAGTCTGAAAAGAGCTTAAAGGGAACTCTAGTGGGTTCCTTTTTCGTATAACCTTTACGAGTCCGAAAAAGTGATAAAAGTATACTCGGTTGCATTCTCATGTAGTTAGGAGCACGAGAAAGAATAAAGACTAAGCTTGGTAACTTATTCTTATGTATTTACGAGCATGAGAAAGAATAAAGACTAAGCTCGGGATTGTTTTCATTTTTATGCAAGCTTTAAAACAAAACAAAACTATGCTTGGGATAGATTTTATTTTTACACAAGCTTAAAAACTAAACAAAACTATGCTTGGACCTGGTTTCATTTTTACACAAGCATGAACCAGAGGAAACTATGCTTGAGGTAGGTGGTTTCATTTTTACACAAGCTTGAACCATAGAAAACTATGCTTGCTTGTGGTGTTCATTGCATTTCCAATTTAATTATAATCGCACAGTTGGCAAGACTCCAAGATCTTTACTCATTTGGCATTCTTTAATTGTTAATATGATTTCATTTTTATAAGATTGTGATGATATTATAATGACTATCATTGAGTCCTTAATACATTGGTGGTTTGATGTTCTATAGTCTTTCATCGATTTCCTTGACACATTGGTTTCATGAAAACACATATTTGTTTTGATCGAACCCTTGGTGTTGATTTTCGAATCATTGTTTTTATTTTAAAACTATGCAAACGCTATGCTTATGCAAATTTTTGGGTCGACTTACCATAGATTTCATTAATTGTTTGAATGTAATTGTTTTTAACATATGCAATAGTGATTTGAATCACCATATGCGCCGTCGGTTGTACATTGGGAAATGACTGGTTTGCATGGGTTGATCTAGTTCCACCACCCTCGCACACTCGGGCATTAATGCCTTCCCCCTATCCCGAGTTAACTCTGTTGTTTTCGGGTAAGCCTGTAAGCTTTTCGATCCAGCGTATACCCTGTTCAAACCCTTGACCATTCACCCTGCTCACCGTGTGTTCCCGTCTATGGCACCTATGGTGCACATAGAACCAAATGGTAGCCAAACACTCCTGTTGTTCGACAATCCTCATAAGGATTTGGAAAATGGTGGTTGGTTGGTGCTTATCCAAAGGTTTGAGGGTTTCAACCTTTCGGTTTCCCAACAATTCGCCCTCACCTTCGATGGATGCAGGGCTAAGGTCGGAGACATACAGCTCGAACTAAATGAGGAATTCTTAAGCTCAGCTACAGGACTACTAGCTACGGGACAAAGGTGGTTTAAAAATTCCAAAGTAGACGAGGTGTTGTGGCCGCTCCTATTCACATCAAGGAAGATTGTTTCCTGTGATAGAGGTATGCCTATCACTACCCTCAAACCTAGGTGGCACGATCTTTTAGCGATTGTTAAACAGTTTGTGACCTGCGAGGGTCGTTATGGCTTGGTATTTTTGTATCATCTTCGGTTGTTGATGAATTTTATAGGCTACTCTCTGAATATGCCACATTATCTCTTGTGTAGTCTTTACAAAATGTTCAAAAGATTAAAGCGTGAGAAGGCTGATAGTATCCTTTTCCATCACGGCTTGATCAAAGTTATTATCCTCCACCATTTGAGCCTTAGTGGTGACTGTTGGCAAGCCTTCCTATCTAGAAATGGCTTTGCCACTCCCGAGTCTGTCCAAGTGGACAAGGTTGTGGTGACTGAAACATTGGTTGGACCAGCCGTGCCACTTCATATCCTTCTACCCCCTGTCAAACCCTCGGATTGCCCTGACATGGACCTACCTGATACCATGGCTGACCTGTGTGCTAAAGAAAATACTAAGGCCATCAAAAGGCCTGTGAGGAAGAAAGGAAAGAGTGATACTACTGTCAACAGTAAGGGGAAGAAAAATGCCCGATGGATATCGAGATGTGCTAGGAACAAACCCAAGCCAAACGTTGACCATAAGCCAATATTGTTGAGAGAGGACTCGGACTTCGAAATTGAACGATTCTTGACTGAGGAATACCCCTATTCTCATGGCCTATTCTCTATGGAACCCTATGACTATGTCTCCAACTTACCTCCGTGCCTAAAAAATGATCCAAACTACCCGAGAATCAAGCTGCATGAGGAAACCCCTGGTAACTTGAACAAACCCTCACCTATCATGCCAAAGCCCGATCAATCACCATGTACCCAATGTAATTCCTGGCTTGAACGTTATTACATCGATGTTCCCCTGTTGCAATATAAGATCAAATCGTTAGAGGAACGGGTGACAGTGCTGTCGGAGGAGAACGACAGGATACAAGCCAACGAGAAGAAACAAAAAACCACCAGTTCAATTGTCTTCAGAAATGTCGAAGCAACAACGGCCTTTGTCAATTCAAAATTACCATGACCGAGTTGTTTTCTTACTGCCCAGGTATGTATTTCGACATCAATTTTGCTTTATGAGATTTCTTGAATTAATATAACGGATTGGGTTTGCTTTCAATTAGCTATGTTTGTTTTTAATAGATTCAAAACAATTTTCTTGACTTTGAATTATCAGAAATGATTTCGTTATGAATCATGTATGGAAGATTTGTTTTGCTAAAATCAGACACAGCTGTGTTTTGGATTGATACAATTTTGTTGTTTTTGGATTATGTCGGCTCTAAGTTGGTTCAATTTATTTCTTATGGTTTGATTTTGAAACGATTTTGTATGCTTGAATTAGCATGGTCCTTTACGTATGCAATGCATCAATATCAGTGATTGGTTTGATAAATACAATGTAATCTATTAAATTGAAAAAACAACTCTGTTAGTTTTGGATTTAAAAACGATTTTGTTAATGGCTGAGTCGACATAAAATATTGCATTTATGAATTATTTGTTTGATCGGTTATAGTTTGTGTCAATTGAAATTGATTCATGAAAATGATTTCATTGGTTTCGAATTGTCTAAATGATTGTGTCGGCCCCAAATCAGTTCGATTCATTCATGTTTGATTTGATTCGCAAACATTGTTGCTCGCCTTGAATTAGCATGAGTTGGATTAGATTCAAAATTAGATTTGATACGGCTCTGTTAGTTTGGATTTAAACGATTCTGTTGAGTGTTGGATTGACATATTATGTCTATATTAAATTCTTATCAGAGATTTGCTTGATATTCGTTTAAGGTCTGTTTCAATTGAAATAGATTCAAACAAGATTTCATTTGCTATCGATTAGCATAGAAGTTGTGGTTTAAATGATTCGTTTTGTTTTCAATTAGATTCAAAATTAGATTTGAATATATTTCTGTTAGCATTTCATTGATTTAAAACGATTCTGTTTTTAAATTAGACCAGCTACAGAATCGCAAGATTCTGTAGCTAGTCTTAAAATTTAGATTTTTGTTAGTTTTACAAATAAAATGTCATCTAAACTTGTCTATTCTTGTCCACTTTCAGGTGCATATGAATTTCAATGACCAATTGGCATATTGTGGCAGTTTAAGAGATGTTTTTTTTTATATAGTTTTGTTATAGGTTGTTAGCTTTAGTCAGACTTGGGAGCTTATTCCCAATTTTTTTGTAAACAATGGTTGATAATTCCCACATGGATTTTTTACCCCATGGTCTTTAAATACTTGTTATTTTTTGTAATGGACCCATCATCATCACAGTTGAGAGAACATACTATGGATTTATAATGATACAGACTGGGATGAAAGTTGATGTCTTGTAACAGCTTTAGCTTTCAATATATCAGAATTTTATTTCAAGTTTTCTTCATATCAGATTGCAATCAATTATCGACTACTTTAGCTATCGTAATTTGTTGCAAGTTGATGTGATTTGGTTTATGTGTCGTCCATATCTGATTTCTCTTATTTTAAAGTACAACAATTACCTTGCTTCAATTTAATGAATTAAAGGTTTATCTTCTTCGTTAAATAAATCATTTCATACAAATCTTTGCAAACAAATTTATCTAAATGTGATAATTTGTAAATTATAAGATTGTTGTAATTTTTTATGTCTTGTTTGTCCTATCATTTATATTTGAAGAGCACACCTGCTTCTCGTTTACGAGAAGCTTGTGGAGAATCTAGTGCAGGTTTCCTCCCACTGAACAACTAAATCAACTATTGCATACAGGACAAACTTGAAGCGTTACTTCAGGTCAGTTTGCTATTTGTTATTTAATAGTTAATTTATTAGTGTTATTTAAGTAGTTTAGATAGATATATATATAGTTCAGATTTATAGTTAGAGTTATTATTTTAGTTTCTTAGCTTAGATAGTTTTTATTTAATTTCTTTCTCATAAAATTATAAAAAATCAAAAAACAATAGTTTCGTTGTCTCATGACAGTTTACGAATGATTTTTGCAGGTTTTCATTTAAATCTATAATCTGTAAATATTGTATATTTGTAATTGGATCTAATTCTGTTGATAATTGAACATTTAATTTTATAGAATTAGTGTTGTATAGTTTAGGTAATAGACTGTATATATGTACTTCAGATTTGTTTATTAGTTTGCTTTAATTATTGTTTTCATTTAGATTAGTTCCTTTAGTTAGTTTTCTTTCATTTTCCTAGGACTTAGATCGGTCAACGCAGTCGCTAAACCCGTTAGGGTGGATCATCCAAAATGGCTTGGGTTATTTAGACAACCCCGGACCGGATCCACTCTTCCATTTGGCAAGCGTTCAATTTTGCCCGTCAACAAATGGCGCTAGAAGGAGGGCCTGAAATTTATTAATGGCACGAGGCAGTCGTAAGACTCCTCCACCGCCTAATCGCTCACCTATAGTGACAAGAAGTCATTCGAACGACAACATTCCCCCTCAAACAACAACCACATCAAACGACGATCCACGGATCACAGTCGAACCAACAACCCCGAACCCTACAGGTGGTGATATACAAGAGATTGTCCGTCAATCTCTCTTAAGAACACATAGTGCCTTATCCCGTTTAAGGTAACCAAATCGACCTTTGGACCAACCTTTATATTTCTCTGATATCAGAGAACAACTCGGAGGCACTAACCTCACTGTGAACCCTACAGATCCAATCCTCACTCCTGCTGCAGGGGGATCTGGAATACCACCCTCACCACCTCCATCACCTCCTTCTTCCTTGGGAGAAGACTCTTCTGACGAAGGCAGTTCCTCTTCTCAGCTTTCCACACCGCCTACGCCAATGGCCAACCAGAACAATCCTTCCAGACCTTGGCTCGACCAAGATGCAGTAGCCATACCTGGGGCTCAGCATCCCTTACCCAAACATTCAGAGAAGTGGCTTCCCAAGTTTGACCTTGACTCTAAACAGATTGTCGAAGATCACATTAAAAAGTTTATGTTAGCCATAAGACTCTGCAATGTCGAGCATGAAGACGTAGTCTGTAGGTTGTTTCCCTACACTTTCGAGGGAAATGCATCTACATGGTACTTTGCCCAGCAACCCCATACCATCGTGTCTTGGGAAAAGTTCGAGTCATGCTTTTTGGAGAAGTTCGGAGACGATAAGTCTCCAGAAGTTCTAGTTATGGAGCTTTCTAGATTAATAATGAACCCAAAAGAGAAAATTAAAGACTTTAATCAAAGATTCTTAACACTTAAGAACCGAATCCCTACAGATTATATGCCTGCCGAGAATCTTATCATAGCATACTATACTAAAGCCTTGCATCAAAGTATAGCCATTTGGGTTAAATGATCTAAGAAAGCCACGTTGTTAGAGGCCTTCGAAGAGGCCAGCCAGATTGAAAAAGACATACTTAGTTTAAAGGACACTACTAGCAACGAAACAGAGGCTAGTTCTTCTTCCAAAAAGAAGATCGAAATCCTCCCTAGACCTACTCAAAATAAAACACAACCTGAAATATCTGATTTAGAAAACCTAAATAAATTCGTTCAAAAAATGTCAAATCAAGTTATAGATTTAAAAAGGACGACCGAAGAAGCTTCTTCGAGCAAAGGCCCTTACAAACCCCCGTTCAGGAAGCCTTTTCCCACCAATCGAACTAATCCTACTACTGAGGGCTTAAATCTAGAAAGTCTGCAATACGCCCTTCAAACAATTCTAGAAGCCTAGGATAACTTGATGCCTCTTGAGATTCCTGAGGAGGTAGTTGAACAAGAGACGGTTCAAGAAGAAGAATCTTCTCCGAGCATTTTTGGACACTTCTCGGATAGTATTTTCCAAGCTAACTTCGAGACGGTCCATCCCTATAATACTATGAGTAAGACAACAAACAAACCTTCTTCCAAAAACACTAGGACTTTGCCTCCAAAGCAATCTAAACCAGCTGAGACTAAACAAAGTCATGTGAACCCCAACTTAGATTATGATTTAGTTGAAGATCTTAAAAAGTTAAGGGCTAACATTTATGTTTATGAGTTATTGAAATTTCCATTTCTGCTACAAAAAATGTTACAAAACATCGCAGAGAATAGCAAAAATGGTAATTCAAGCAGTAACAAGGTTGTTCAGAACAAATTTCCTCAAAAGACTTCCGCGAAAAGTAATCATGATCCTCATGATAAAGGAAGCCTTCTTGTAAATAATGTAAATAATGTAAATAATGTAGATAAAGTAGCTTTAGAAACTGCGAGTAAAAAAACACAAGCTACCACCCTTAGCACTCGTAGAAATGTACCTCCATTTTTGTTAACTTTCGAAATCTTTAATAGAAACGTGCACAATTGTATGGTAGACTCAGGAGTGTCATCCAATGTGATGCCATGGTCTGTATGTCAGAATATTAACGCTGAAGTTGAACCATCCACTTTAAAAATCATCCAACTTGATTGAACTAGTGTTAAAGTTATAGGTGAATTAAGGAATGTGCTTATAAGATTATCGTCTGACCCCAAAGTTCATCAAGTCATTGATATTATTGTTGTGGATATCCCAGAAGTGTATGGTTTGTTTTTAAGTAGGGACTGGTTGGAGCAACTACATGGCTATTTTGCGACAGATTGGTCTCACCTGTGGCTTCCAGAGAACAGCAAGCCCAACAAAATCAAGGTAAATCGTGAACGTTGCCTTAAGTTCACGGTCACAGATTTGAATGATCCCAACGAACCATTTACACCTTCTGCCGATTCACCCGAAATACAAGGGATGGATACCTTTTTCGGCAATTTCATGGCCGAGACTTCAGCTATCACCAATCCAGAACAGCAGTCTGAGATTGTAGCATATGCACAGCCAGCAGCTTCTACGCAATGGTCTCATGCACCCGATAAAAATCAAATTTGGTCTCTTTATTTTGACAGGTCAAAGTCCAAGGAAGGAGCTGGTGCAGGCTGCATTATTATTGATCCGACAGATAACAAAACCATGATTGCATGTAGGTTAGAATTTGAATGTACTAATAACACAGCAAAATATGAGGCTTTACTGCAGGGTCTCAGAAAAGCTTTAGATATGAACATTCAAAATTTGGATGTCTTTGGCGATTCCGAAATCGTGGTTAGACAGGTAAGAGATTATATCCACTGTCTGTCTCCGCATCTTAAAAGCTACCAATCCGAGGTATGGAATTTAATGAATAAATTTTCTTCTTTCAATATAAATTCTATTCCTAGATTGAATAATTCTGAAGCCGATCTATTAGCTAACCTAGCTTCCAAACTCTTTCCTGCAGAAGGCTTGTCCCCAGATGCATTCTCCATCGAACTGTTATTCAGGCCATCCATTCCCGACAACATCACGAATTGGAGATTCTTCGACGATGATCAGCAGATTATTAGCTTCCTGCATATGGAAGAAACTTTTCAAGGCACGGTGATAGACGAATGCACTCGCGACGACAATTTGCGCGATTTCACGGTAATACCAGATCCGAGAACTCCTGAATCTTCATCGGACATGGTAAATTCGATCCCTAAGTCTGTAGTTAGATTAGAGAAATTTTACGATCTTCAAGATAAATTCAAAAAATCGATCAACTGTAAAACCAATAGTTCCTCGTTATCATATGAAAAAATAAACTTAGGAACTAATGATAATCCACAGTGCATTAATTTAGGCGTGGGGTGTTCTGAACAAGAAAAAGCTACATTTATTAAATTGTTTAAAGAATTTAAAGATTTTTTTGCGTGGACGTATGATGACCTTAAAACTTTCGACCCCAACATCATACAACACGTCATTCCTATGAAACCCCAGACCTTGCCCTTTCAACAAAAATTAAGAAAAATGCACCCTAAGCTCGAACCGACCATCAAAAAAGAATTAAATAAACTCCTGAATGCTAAGATAATTTTCCCAGTTAGGCACACTTAATGGGTTTCTAACCTTGTCCCTGTCCGGAAGAAAAGTGGGGAAATTCAACTATGCGTTGATTTCTGAAACCTTAATAGAGCGTCTGATAAAGACAACTATCCTGTCCCACCCATGGAATAGATCCTACAACAGGTATCTGGTTCTGAAAGGCTATCCTTATTGGATGGTTTTTCAAGGTACAACCAAGTCCTGATGTCTCCTCCAGACCAACTTAAAACTACCTTCCACACTCCATGGGGCACCGACGCTTATCGAAAAATGCCCTTTGGATTGATTAATGTCGGTGCCACTTTCCAGAGAGCGATGAACATCGCTTTCTGAGGCTTAATCAATCAGTCCGTCGTAGTTTACTTAGATGATGTTACTGTATTTTCAAAAAACAAAACCGATCATCTAGCTCATTTAAGAGTTGTTCTACTGTGATGTTGTAAATACGGCATTTCCTTGAATCCAAAAAAATCTATCTTCGCGGTAGAACAAGGTAAACTCTTAGGATTTATTATGTCAATCAAAGGGATGATTATCGACCCCAAAATAACTCAAGTCATCTCGAAACTTCCCCCTCCTACATCCAAAAAGTCTATGCAGTCTTTCTTAGGCCAGATAAACTTCGTCAGGAGATTCGTCCTCAGTTTCTCCAAAATGGTCAGACCTTTACAAAATTTAATTAAGAAAGACACACAATATCATTGGGGACCCTTAGAAAATCAAGCTTTTAATGAAATAAAAAAGGCCAGAATAGACGCTCCTTCTCTCATGAGCCCCGACTTTTCACAAGATTTCACACTCTACACTTTTGCTTCTGACCGCTCCTACGCTGTTGTCCTAACTCAAAAGAACGCCGAAAACAATGAAGTGCCCATTGCCTTTATGAACTCTTCTTTCAAAGGTGCGGAACTAAATTACCCAGTGGTAGATCAGCAAGCCTACGCTATTTTCAAAGCAATCAAACACTTCCGGTCTTATCTTTTGAAATCCAGGACGAAAATTATTGTCCCTTACCCAGCCGTCAGGAACCTGTTAGTGCAGAAAGAACTAGGTGAAAAGAGGGCTAACTGGGTTACCTCCTTACAGGAGTACAACATATAAATTACCACAACTCAGATAGTGAGAGGCCAAGGGTTATGCAAGTTAATTGTTGATTCAGCAGCATGACAACAAGAAGAAAACGATAGGTCAAACCTAGGACAGCGCAATCAAAATACAATCTGTTGTGCACAAAACTCTGTCAGTCCCTGGTATGACGATATAAAATTCTGTCTTGAACATGGGTCAGCCCCCCGTCACCTGGATCCCACTAAGAGAAGAGCGTTAAGATTAAAATTTACCTCCTTTCATTTGGTTAATGGTATTCTGTTTCGCCAAAATTTTGGTGGCGTACTGATTCGTTGTCTTGAGAAAGACGAAGCAAAAAAAGTCTTACTAGAGCTGCATGCAGGAGAAGCTGGTGGGCATTTTGGTGGTGAAACCATCGCCCATAAGGTTTTGAGAGCCGGTTATTACTGGCCCACACTTTTTAGAGACGCCCATGCCTTGTGTCGTAAGTGTATTATTTGTCAAAAAGCATCAGGGCAGTTACAAAAACCAGCCTTTTCTTTGCATCTTGTTTCAGTAGACTCCCCTTTTCAGCAGTGGGGCCTTGATATTATAGGTCCAATCAATCCGCCATCCTCACAGCAGCATAAGTTTATCATAACAGCCACAGATTATTTCACTAGATGGTCTGAAGTTGCCACATTAAGAACTGTGAATACCAGTCAGGTAATTACCTTTTTAAATTCGAATATTATCACTCGTTTTGGTATCCCTGACTATTTAGTATTCGATAACGCTTCTTACTTTTTGTCTCTTGAGATGAGCGAGTTCACTTTAGAAAAAGGAATTAAATTGAAGTATTCTGCTAGTTATTACCTCCAGGGCAATGGATTGGCAAAATCAACCAATAAAAATCTGATTAAAATTATCAAGAGAACGGTATCTGAGAATCACAAAAACTGGCACAATGCACTGTTAAACACAATCTGGGTTGATAGGGTAACACCAAAAACTGTTGTAGGTAACTCTCCATTTTTTCTCGTTTATGGAAGAGAAGCAATTCTGCCACCACACATTCTTCTTCCCTCACTGCAGCTATCGCAGAAAATACAAGAGGAAGACTGCCCCCCTTTGGAAAACCGAATTAACGCTTTAATGAAATTAGAAGAGGTAAGAGCTCAAGCTAAATGTAAGTTAGATCAGCATCAACTAGTAGTCAAAAGCTGGTTTGATTCCAACTTTGCCTCTAATAGGAACTTCAAAGTAGGTGACCTTGTCTTGAAATGGGACAAACTGCATGAGGGAAAGGGAGAGCACACGAAATTTCAAAACTTATGGCTTAGACTGTTTTTAATTGCTGAGAAATTGGGTCCCAGCTCTTTCCGATTGCATAATCTAGAGGGGCAGCCTGACACCTATCTAGTGAATGGCTAAGCTCTGAAAAGATATTTCGCTTGATGACAACCCTTTGTATACTATGTAAATATTTTTCTTTTGTTTGCTTTTCTTTTACTGTCTTGGCTTTGATCTTTTTCCTTTGCGCTTATCAGTTTTTGTTTTTCGAAATACACATACCTGCATGCTGAACTATTCAGACAAGGAAAACAGAAAATTATTTCACTAAAATGACTGTTGAAACATTGTATAAACATCAATTATATACTTCTGAAATTTACATCTGGGCAAAGACTGTTGTTTGAAAGAAGTTAACTGATCTCGATCTCTGAGAGAAGCCTGTCACGATCATCCATTATCTTTTTACGCTGTCCCTGTTCCTTAAGGGAATAACTCAGAAGATGTCTCCCTGCTTTCGAAGGTCGGTTTTGTAAACAAACCATCTCTAGATCTTAATGAAGGATAGTTTAAAAAATTATTTCAAGGTCTATAAAAAATATGTCAAAATATCATAATTTTCAGCGTCACCCCGTTCAGTTATATATCTTTAAAAAACCAAATAAATCATTAAAGAGCTGTGGGGAGTGCTTGTAAACCCGCCGGGATGCTGAACAGGTCTGCTGGCAGCGGGTAAATGCATGCATGACGCCAAGACAACTTCATTGGGGTACTGAACAGGCCCGCTGGCAGCGAAGCAATGTCAGGTACGAAAATTTTCAAATATGAAATCTCTTGACCTTAAAATGTCCTTTATTCTGATCTGGAACCTCTTAGCAGGATACGGATATCAGAGTGAGTTAAATGGAAACCCTATCGATGCTATGGACGCCTGCTGGTAGCAGTGGCCCTGTCAACATTATTGGAGATTTTATCTTTAATATCGTGGCTCGCTTGTCTTAAGACTACTATCAGTTTTCATCCTTTAAACACTGCTGGAATATTTGATTAATGATGATGTTTAAACAATTTTCTGGTTATTTTTGTGGAATTATTCTTGTTATCTGAATCTGAATTTGTTCTTTTGGCAGAGATAACTGCTTCTACCAGTGTTTCGCCATTGTTGGTAGCCATTTCGCATTTTTATCCTATCCTAATAAGATGCCTACCCAAGTGTTTTGGAACCCTTGATCTTCATCGCAATCTTTGAATAAAACAACACTGTTATTTCGTGCATTTGCACACCTGCCTTTATTCTTGTTTTCACAACTGCAAGCGTGAAAACTTTAATTTCGAAGTCACATTAAAATCGTCACTGGATTATTATGGTCACTCTTGTCTATGTGTTCATTGCATTTCCAATTTAATTATAATCGCACAGTTGGCAAGACTCCAAGATCTTTACTCATTTGGCATTCTTTAATTGTTAATATGATTTCATTTTTATAAGATTGTGATGATATTATAATGACTGTCATTGAGTCCTTAATACATTGGTGGTTTGATGTTCTATAGTCTTTCATCGATTTCCTTGACACATTGGTTTCATGAAAACACATATTTGTTATGATCGAACCCTTGGTGTTGATTTTCGAATCATTGTTTTGATTTTAAAACTATGCAAACGCTATGCTTATGCAAATTTTTGGGTCGACTTACCATAGATTTCATTAATTGTTTGAATGTCATTGTTTTTAACATATGCAATAGTGATTTGAATCACCATATGTGTCGTCGGTTGTACATTGGGAAATTGCTGTTTTGCATGGGTTGATCTAGTTCCACCACCCTCGTACACTCGGGCATTAATGCCTTCCCCCTATCCCGGGTTAACTCTGTTGTTTTCGGGTAAGCCTGTGAGCTTTTCGATCTAGCGTATACCCTATTCAAACCCTTGACCATTCACCCTGCTCACCGTGTGTTCCTGTCTATGGTACTTGTGGTGCGCATAGAGCCAAATGGTAGCCAAACACTCATGTTGTTCGACAATGCTCATAAGGATTTGGAAAATGGTAGATGGCTGGTGTTTATCCAAAGGTTTGAGGGTTTCAACCTTTCGGTTGCCCAACAATTTTCCCTCACCTTCGATGGATGCAGGGCTAAGGTCGGAGACATACAGCTCGAGCTAAATGAGGAATTCTTAAGCTCAGCTATAGGACTACCAGCTACGGTACAAAGGTGGTTTAAAAATTCCAAAGTAGGCAAGGTGTCGTGGCCGCTCCTATTCACATCAAGGAAGATTGTTTCCTGTGATAGAGGTATGCCTATCACTACCCTCAAACCCAGGTGGCATGATCTTTTAGCGATTTTTAAACAGTTTGTGACCTGCGAGGGTCGTTATGGCTTGGTGTTTCTGTATCATCTTCGGTTGTTGATGAATTTGATAGGCTACCCTCTGAATATGCCACATTATCTCTTGCGTAGTCTTTACAAAATTTCCAAAAGATTCAAGCGTGAGAAGGTTGATAGCAGCCTTTTCCATCACGGCTTGATCAAAGTTATTATCATCCACCATTTGAGCCTTAGTGGTGACTGTTGGCATGCCTTCCTATCTAGGAATGGCTTTTCCACTCCCGAGTCTGTCCAAGTGGACAAGGTTGTGGTGACTGAAACATTGGTTGGACCAGCTGTGCCACTTCATATCCTTCTACCCCCTGTCAAACCCTCCGATTGCCCCGACATGGACCTACCTGATACCATGGCCGACCCGTGTGCTAAAGAAAATACTAAGGCCATCAAAAGGCCTGTGAGGAAGAAAGGCAAGAGTGATACTATTGTCAACAGTAAGGGGAAGAAAAATGCCTGATGGATATCGAGATGTGCTAGGAACAAACCCAAGCCAAACGTTGACCAGAAGCCAATAGTGTTGAGCAAGGACTTGGACTCCAAAATTGAACGATTCTTGACTGAGGAATACCCCTATTCTCATGGCCTATGCTCTATGGAACCCTATGACTATTTCTCCAACTTACCTCCGTGCCTCAAAAACGACCCAAACTACCCGGAAATCAAGTTGCACGAGGAAACCCTTGGTAACTTGAACAAACCCTCACCTGTGATGCCAAAGCCCGATCAATCACCATGTACCCAATGTAATTCCTGGCTTGAACGTTATTACACCGACGTTCCCCTATTGCAATCTAAGACCAAATCGTTAGAGGAACGGGTGACAGTGTTGTCAAAGGAGAACGACAGGATACAAGCCAACGAGAAGAAACAAAAAACCACCGGTTCAATTGTCTTTAGAAATGTCGAAGCAGCAACGGCCTTTGTCAATTCAAAATTATCATGACCAAGTTGTTTTCTTACTGCCCAGGTATGTATTTCGACATCGATTTTGCTTTATGAGTTTGCTTGAATTAATATAACGGATTGGGTTTGCTTTCGATTAGCTCTGTTTGTTTTTAATAGATTCAAAACAATTCTGTTGACTTTGAATTATCAGAAATGATTTCGTTATGAATCATGTATGGAAGATTTGTTTTGTTAAAATCAGACACAGCTGTGTTTTGGATTGATACAATTTTGTTGTTTTTGGATTATGTTGGCTCTGAGTTGGTTCAATTTATTTCTTATGGTTTGATTTTGAAACGATTATGTATGCTTGAATTAGCATGGTCCTTTATGTATGCAATGCATCAATATCAGTGATTGGTTTGATAAATACAATGTAATCTATTAAATCGAAAAAACAACTCTGTCAGTTTTGGATTTAAAAACGATTTTGTTAATGGCTGAGTCGACATAAAATATTGCATTTATGAATGATTTGTTTGATCGGTTACAATTTGTGTCGATTGAAATTGATTCATGAAAACGATTTCATTGGTTTCGAATTGTCTAAACGATTGTGTCGGCCCCAAATCGGTTTGATTCATTCCTGTTTGATTTGATTCGCAAACATTGTTGCGTGCCTTGAATTAGCATGAGTTGGATTAGATTCAAAATTAGATTTGATACGGCTCTGTTAGTTTGGATTTAAACGATTCTGTTGAGTGTTGGATTGACATAATATGTCTATATTAAATTCTTATCAAAGATTTGTTTGATATTTGTTTAGGGTCTGTTTCAATTGAAATAGATTCAAACAAGATTTCATTTGCTATCGATTAGCATAGAAGTTGTGGTTTAAATGATTCGTTTTGTTTTCAATTAAATTCAAAATTAGATTTGAATATATTTCTGTTAGCATTTCATTGATTTAAAACGATTCAGTTTTTAAATTAGACCAGCTACAGAATCGCAAGATTCTGTAGCTAGTCTTAAAATTTAGATTTTTGTTAGTTTTACAAATAAAATGTTATCTAAACTTGTCTATTCTTTTCCACTTTCAGGTGCATACGAACTTCAATGACCAATTGGCATGCTGTGGCAGTTTAAGAGATGTTTTTTTTTATATAGTTTTGTTATAGGTTGTTAGCTTTAGTCAGACTTGGGAGATTATTCCCAGATTTTTGGTAAACAATGGTTGATAATTCCCACAGGGATGTTTTACCCTGTGGTCTTTAAATACTTGTTATTTTTTGTAATGGACCCATCATCATCACAGTTGGGAGAACAGACTATGGATTTATAATGATACAGACTGGGATGAAAGTTGATGTCTTGTAACAGCTTTAGCTTTCAATATATCAGACTTTTATTTCAAGTTTTCTTCATATCAGATTGCAATCAATTATCGACTACTTTAGCTATCGTAATTTGTTGCAGGTTGATGTGATTTGGTTTATGTGTCGTCCATATTTGATTTCTCTTATTTTAAAGTACAACAATTACCTTGCTTCAATTTAATGAATTAAAGGTTTATCTTCTTCGTTAAATGAATCATTTCGTACAAATCTTTGCAAACAGATTTATCTAAATGTGATAATTTGTAAATTATAAGATTGTTGTAATTTTTTATGTCTTGTTTGTCCTGTCATTTATATTTGAAGAGCACAGTTGCTTCCCATTTACGAGAAGCTTGTGGAGAATCTGGTGCGGGTTTCCTCCCACCGAACAACTAAATCAACTATTGCATACAGGACAAACTTGAAGCGTTACTTCAGGTCAGTTTGCTATTTGTTATTTAATAGTTAATTTATTAGTGTTATTTAAGTAGTTTAGATAGATATATATATAGTTCAGATTTATAGTTAGAGTTATTATTTTAGTTGCTTAGCTTAGATAGTTTTTATTTAATTTCTTTCTCATAAAATTATAAAAAATCAAAAAACAATAGTTTCGTTGTCTCAGGACAGTTTACGAATGATTTTTACAGGTTTTCATTTAAATCTGTAATCTGTAAATATTGTATATTTGTAATTGGATCTGATTTTGTTGATAATTGAACATTTAATTTTATAGAATTAGTGTTGTATAGTTTAGGTAATAGACTGTATATATGTACTTCAGATTTGTTTATTAGTTTGCTTTAATTATTGTTTTCATTTAGATTAGTTCCTTTAGTTAGTTTTCTTTCGTTTTCCTAGGACTTAGATCGGCCAACGGAGCCGCTAAACCCATCAGGGTGGATCATCCCAAACGGATTGGGTTATTTAGACAACCTCGGACCGGATCCACTCTTCCATTTGGCGAGCGTTCAATTTCACCCGTCAACAGGTACTTAGCCCCCAGCTTAAGAAGCTAGTAGCTCAACTTCATTATGAAGTCCAGAGGCTGGAAGCATTTCCCCCCAAGCTTCGTTTCGTTTAACTGCAAAAGTAGATGAAATGAAACTTCAAATACTAGACTTGACTCAAACGGAGAGGGGGAAGTTGTTTCATTTTTTAACGAGCTTGACATAGGAGAAGAACTAAGCTCGCGACTCTAGGTACAATCCCTAGACCATTGTTTCATTTTTTAACGAGTTTGACACAGAAACGGGAACTATGCTCGTAATCTTTGTTTCATTTTTTAACGAGGTTGCTACAGAGACGTGAAAACTATCCTCAGTCGGTTTCATTTTTTAACGAGCATGAAAGAATAAAACTATGTTCAAAGATGGTTTAATTTTTTAATGAGCTTGAAATCAGAAAATCATGCTTATAGACCTTTGTTTCATTTTTTAACAAGGTTTCCTCAGAGACGCAAAAACTATCCTCAGAACATTTTTCATTTTTTAACGAGCTTGAAATTAGAAAACTATGCTCAAGTCTGGTTTCATTTTTTAACGAGCTTGAAATCATAAAATCATGCTCATAGACCACTTTTCTTGATCATGGTTTCAAAGAGGACAATGCTCTGGAAGGACACCATGTCAAGGGACAAAACTTGGTCATGGCCTCCAAGAGATCTTCATTCGAAGGAAGAAACACACTCTAGAAGGAACACATGTCGAGGGCTACAATAGGGGTAAAGAGATCAGGCTCTAAAATTCCAATCAAAGAGATCACCATGTCAACTACTGGATCCAAATCATCAAAAGCTAAAGTCATGGGAGACAATGCCACATAATTAACATGTGGTGGGGGTGATACTGTCTGTATATAAGAACCACTAAGGGAGGTAATCCAATCAGGACCGATGAATGAAAGTTGATCAATAGTCACAATTCTTCCATCATAAGGGAACGATATCACACAAAAAAGAGTGGACACAATAGCTTTCATGGCATAGACATAATCCCGTCCAAGGAGTAAAGCGAAATCCAAGGGGTCTTGGACTACCATGACGTCAATAAAGACAGTTTTCCCTCCCAAAGTTATAGTAAACTGAGGAAGGGTCCCTAAAGATTGACTAGTTCTTCTATTAAAAGCTAACAAATTCTGCGTAACCGGCACAAGCTGAGGAAAACCCAAAGTTTTCCGAGCAAAAGAGGACAAAATACTAATGGACGCACCTTCATCTATCAATGTCTGAGGAAAGTCCCAACCACAAACTTGCACTATAATCTGGAAATGAATGTGAGAGGGAAGACGAGGTCTAGTTAGCACACCCCAATCAAAATGGATGGCCTCAATACTTGGAGGGGATTCTACGGGAGAAGGAGGAATACCCACCGGCATGGTAGATTTTTTATCAACAAGAAAAACATGGGCAGTATCGGGTTTACTCTCTAGTAGGAGAGTAGGATCGACCAATGGAGAGATCATATCAACCACTTGGGTTTCATTCTCTAAGGGAAGAATCGTGTCGACAGGTGGAAACAGATCGACCGCTTGGGTTTCACTCTCTAACAGGAGAGTGGGATCGATCAAGAATGGGATCGGATCAACCACTTTGTTAACACTCTCTAAAGGGAGAGTGGGATCGACCGAAGATGGGATCGGATCGACCACTTTGTCAACTGGTTCAATTAAGGATGTGACCAGATTGATGACATAATCAATCAGATTGACTGATGACGGGTCCGCAGTGATCATTCCATCAACTATAGGGGGGTTGAGAGAAAACTTACAATAAGTAGCTAAAAGTTAAGTCTCTGAAACAATCATGTCTTCTAGTAATTTTGAGGCTTTGTCCATACGAGGGCAAAGGTGAGTTAGATGACTCCCTTTGCATAACATACATGGGAACTTGGCTCTACTTTTCTTCTTCCCAACGATATTGCGACTAGTTGACGGGAGGTCATCAACATGTTGTTCAGAGGCTGATGACATGGGTTGGTCAGGGTGTGTAGACCATACTTCTATAACCTTGGATAGACCAGGGCAATCCTTAAGAATATGGCTACCCTTACAAAGCCTGCAAGGGTACTTGGGCTTACGGGTTGTTTGGGTGATCTTGACATCATCAACATTCCCAGCACGATTAATAGTAACTGGTTGTTTTCCAACATGTTTGACAGTGGTTGGAAGTTTGGTTCCTTGCTTATTTTTCTTCGTCTTCTTCTTTTGTTTCTTCTTCTTCATATCCACCAAGTTACCAGCTTGAGAACTTTCACTCGACGAAGAAGATGAAACGAAAGGCGACCTTGCAAGCGAAGAAGGCGAAGAAGACCTTACTGGTGAAGAAGGTGAAGGATCAACATGAGGTTGATTCTCTTGGGGGGAAGTGCTTGTGAATGAAGCACTAACTGCATTCGGGATTACCTGAGTGGAAAACAACCACACTGGCAATCCAATAGTGCAACCTGGAAGGCTCAAAGTAGCGATGTGAGGAGGACCAATGTTTCCATAAGAAGGAAAAACAAAAGGTTCCCCTGGAGGAGGGGTTCCTTCATTGGTCATTCCGGGAACTGACGCCATTAAATAAATATCCAATCTAGAGTCCTCTAGGGAAAACAAATAGCACATGCTAAAAATCTAGTAAGCAATCAAGCAAACAAAACCTTCTCACAATGAACGCACTAGTTGGTGATGAAATCCAATGTCACGGGAACAAAGTAAGAAGGGGATGAGATAGAGCGGTTGGAAAGGTTATGTTGACGACCTACTTAACGGACTTACACCTTGGTGCAAGCTCCCACACATAATTGTGGGTATACCCTCCAAGGAGCCCGAGCGAGTTTGGCCAACGCCGATTCCAGGTACCATGAAGACTTGCCCCTCCACAGTCACCTTGTGTAAAGACCCTAAAGAGATAGGCCACTAAGGTTACCAATCACTACAGTGATGCCTGAGGAAATAGTCGACAGTCCGATCCATGCGCAAGGGCAGGGTATCTAGCCCGAAATCAACTTGAAAGGCTTCCACTCATCATTGTGGGTATACCTTCAAGCGACCCCCATAATACACGCAATCTCTACACCAAGACCGACAAAGCAGGGTGAGTAACTCTACCAGTCTCAATGCGACCTCGTGATTGACCCTTGTGTTAGAAAGGCTTCCCAGGACAAAATGTAATAAGTGGATTTCACCGCTCCCTAACGCAAGATTCTATGTTTGTTTGCAGCTTTGGAAAGTTATCTTTCACACCTATTCCAAAGCCCTACAACTAATCTAATGTAGGTTTTCTACTAGAAAATATAAAAATGTCTAATCAATTTTTATAAGCGCTTTATTTTATGGATTTTGTTACTCAAGAGGAAAATGGCATGGACAAGATGGTGTTTTGACCAACTCAAATGTTATGCAAATAGATGAAGATGAAATCTTTTCATTTCGATGAAAGCTATGCTATGAGAAGGATAAAACATTTATCATTCCTTGATGCACAATGTCCCAAAATCTTAAAACTCATCAATATCAATATTCTCAAGAAATGAGCAAAAAATATTGTACACCAATGCACGATTCATGCCCCCCCCATGGCCATGAGGGGGGAATATTTTCATAATTTAAGATAAAAAAATGCCAAGAATCATGCAATTCCGCTACTTCAAATGCAAGGATGCCCCCAATCTAATATAAAGCAAGAAATTAAATCTTTTTGTTTAAAAAACTTCACTAAAAACAATAATGAACTTTCTTAAAACAAAGAAACCCAAACTAAAAGTTTTATTTTAAAGCGAACTATTTAGAAGAAATCCGATCTTTCCCTAAACAATCCTAAAGAAAACACACGCTTTGTAATTGAAAGACACTCAAAGCAAGAGACTGATCCTTCAAAACCAAACAAATCAAAGATGGCTAAAAGCAATTCAAAGAATGTCAAGCAGACTGTAAACAAATCAATATAGGCTCAAAAATTTCAATCCAGCTGATCATAGAAAAACTAGGCATCAAAAGATAGGAAAGCCTAATTCCAAACAAAAATTTCAAATGGGTTCGCAGCCTAGCTATAGGGTGTAGTGTGAAAATCAGTGGAGTTCGCAGGCTAGACACAGGTAGGGTGCGAACATGTCGCACTGGATTACATAGTAGGGTGAGAAACTGAGGGGTTTTCGCAGGCTGTAGACCAGTACAGTGCGAGACTACTTGAAATCAAAGAGAATTTGGAAAAGGACAAAAGAGTATAAGTGAACTTTCAGATCCAGAGAGTCTGGATGGATCTCCCACAGACTCAGAAACCAAAAAACAAGCAATAAAAGCAAGGGAAACTAGAATAACTAGGAAACAATCTATTCCCCAATGGAGTCGTCAATTTTGTTATAGGATAAATCGGTAGGTGCGAACACTAACTGATCTCCCTAGATCCACCTAGATCTAGAACAAAACACAAAAGAACATGACGCTTTCCCTAAGTTTTAGATATTGAATTTACTAACTAAAGAGGGATAGGTGACATACCGTTTAAATGCCACTTCCTCTCGCCATGGCCATCCTAGCTCCGTTCCAATGCTCATACAATGATGAACCTGCAAAAGAATGCAACCAACCAAAGTGATAGTAATAGCATAAACTCAATATAAACCTATGTATGTGATCAAGGAATCATACAGTAAAACACAACAAGATTTATAGGAATGAATCATATTACTGTATCATATTAAATGTGAAAGAGAGATTACAACCATGGCTTTGATGTCGTAAGTTCCCTTCCAACTGTCCTTCGTTCCCCACACACTTCCACTCCAAGAATTCTGAGAGCATAGATCTGATAATATTCACAATCTATCTTGACAAAATGACACATCTAGCCAAGCCAACAATCTCCAAAGCTCAATCCAATCCAAGCTCCAAAATCAAAAGCTAATCTCATCCAAGCCAACTTTCTCCATGAGAGCTCCTCTCCTTTTATAAGTTGAATAGGATAAGGTGAGGAGGTTAGGATGATCCCACCAAGTCATGAAAGCGAGTAAGATCCAAACCATTCGGATGTCACCTCACCATGGAAGTTTCTCCTTCTAGAAGCATCGAGAAGGTGCTCATTTTTCCCACGTATGAACATTCTCGAACCCTGCTTATAGAGAAATCTGCAAACCTCTCACAACCCAACTATGGTGCAGCCTGCGAGAATCAGGCATTCTCGCACCCTAGCCATAGTGCAACATGCGAAAATCATCTTTAATAAGGTTTTCATAAAGGAAAATGAAACTTCTTTTCTCAGGAAAAGTTCTTCTCTCTTCTTTCTTCAAGAACTCAGGCCACTGACCCCTCTGAAGGAAACAGATAGGTTTACATCATTAATGGTCATAGGGATGACGAAAATAATGTGTAATAGCTTGAGTAACTTTGGATGCTTTTGTATAAAAGACCCATCTTCCCAAGTGGAATCTCCAGCTAGTAGTTCCCTCCATTTAATGAGATACTCTTAAATGGATCTATTCCCCAACTGGCGAATTCTTGTGTCAGTGATGGATTCAAACTCCAATATGATTTTTCTTTTCTCTTCAAATTCTAGAAATATAGTTTGAAATGAGATTTTGTCACCTATAACCTTATTTAAGAATGAAACATGGAAAACTGGGTGTACTCGTGAAGATGAAGGCAACTCCAATTTGTATGCCATAGTACCAATCTTTTGCAACACCTTATAAGGGCCATAGTACTTTGGTGATAATTTATTATCCTTCTTGGCTTGCTTGAGGGAC
>ML812691.1:225960-239294 GCA_009831015.1 Picea engelmannii
CTACCTATTAGGTAAGGGCACCATTTCTTCAATGCATGTAGTATTTCCATCATTTCCTTCTCATAAATGGGTTTGTGTAAGTCTCTTCCCTTGAGTGTTCGACTTTCAAAAGCCAGGGGCCTTCCTTCTTGCATTAGGACAACACCAATTCCATTTCCCAAGGCATTCCATAATAACGGTTTTTGTGAAGTCTGGAGTGGTCAAGACATGAGCTTTGCACATCACCTATTTAAGTTGTTCAAAAGCTTTAGTTTCCTCCGGAGTCCATGAAAATTCATCCTTCTTAGTTAGTGTCATTAAAGGTGTTGCTATTCTTCCATAGTGCCGAACAAACTTGCAGTAGTAACCTGTCAAACCCAAAAATCCTTTAAGATTCTTCAATTTTTGGGAATTGGCTAGTCCATCATGGCCTTAATCTTGTTAGGGTCTACCTTGACACCTTCATGAGATACAATATGACCTAAATACTCTACCTCCTTCACCCCAAAGAAACATTTGGATGGTTTGGCATATATTTTTTGCTCCTTTAGTAGTTGTAGCACCTTGTCAACATGTCGCACATGATACTCCAAAGACTTGTTATAGATTAGTATATGATCAAAAAATGCTAACACAATTTTTTTAAGGAAGGGCTTGAAAATGAAACTCATCAACCCTTGGAATGTGGAAGGTGCATTTGTAAAGAAAAAAGGCATGACAAAAAATTCATAATGGCCTTCATGAGTTCAGAATTCTATTTTTTGGATATCTTCTTCCTTCATTCTAATCTGATGATACCCTCAACGGAGATCCAACTTTTTGAAATAGAATGCTCCATGTAGTTCATCTAACAATTCATCAATGACGAAAATGAGAAACTTATCTTTAATACTGATCTTGTTGGCCTCTCTATAATCTGGACACATACGCCATGAGCCATCTTTCTTGAGTACCATTACCACCGATGCAGAGTAAGAAATTTGGCTAGGTATAATAATGCCAACCTCTAACATTTCGTCAACCATATGCTCAATTTCACTCTTCTAGGAATAAGGGTATCTTTACGGCCTAATGTTAGGAGGAAAACTCCCAGGAATTAGGTGAATAGCATGATCATTATTTCGAGTGGCTGGAAGAACTTTGGGAATATCTTCAAATACTTTGTAATTCTTATCAATAATCCCTTGGAGATCTAGGGGAATAGATGGCTTAGATGCTTGAACATATAGTGAGCATAGTTGTGCAATTACACCTTGATGCCCCTTTTTCAATAATTTTGTCATGCCATTAGAGATTATCACCTTACTGGGTTTCCCTGTGATACCTCTTAACTCAATTTCACTTCCTTCCATTGAAAATTTCATGAAAAGTTCTTGAAAATTAAAATCCACTATTCCTAATTATTGTAAGCATTGGATTCCTAGTACGACATCAACACCACCCATTGGTATAGAAATCATTGGACTATTCATTAGATATTCCCCCATAGTAATATTGATCTTATTTCATTTTCCTAAGTAATTGATAGTTCCTCCATCTGCAATCATTACTTGAAACTCTGGTGCTGGATATACAAAGCAATTGAGATCTTTCGCTAATTTATAGTGAATGAAATTATGAGTACTACCAGAATCAATTAAGATGATTACCTTTTTCTTTTTGATGTATCCTTCGATATTGAGGGTTTGAGGAGTACTAATTTCAGCCAATGCATTACACGATATCATGGGAGTCAACTCTTCATAAGAAATCGCTTCTATGTTTTCATCTTGAGATGGGTCTTGTTCTTCTTCCTCTTCACAATCTATGTAGAATAATTTCTTCTCGCCACACTTATGTCCCTTATTGTACTTGTTGTCATAATTAAAGAATAAACCTTTTACTTTTCTTTCCTCCAATTGTTGAGGTCTCAACCTTGTAGGTTGAGGTGTTTTAGAAGAAGGAGCATTATTCTCTCGATAGATGTTAGGAGTGGTCCTTCTAGTAGCCATAGCCATATTTTTACTTTCAACATTTCTTATCGCCCTAAATGCATTCTCCAATGATTTGGGTTCCCAAAGGAGAACCTCATGTTGAATTTTATCCCTTAAAGTTCCTATGAATACATCAATCAAGTGATCATCTGGAATATCTGCTAGCTTTATATTCAATCTTTGGAAGTTCTCAATGTGCTCTATAACTGAACCCTTTTGCTTGAGATTTATCAATTGGCTAAATAAGGTATTGCTCCTTGTATCGTCATAGTGTGCTATCATTTCTTCCGTGAAAATTGTCCAAGTGACAAGTGATTTGCGATAACAAAGCCATCGATACCACACAAATTGATTGGGTTCTAAATATAAAGAAGCAATGCATACCTTTTGTGTATGTGGCACATAATGTAGATCAAAGAACTACTCCATCTGAGGTATCCATGTGATTGGGTCCTTGCCATCAAAGTTCCTCATATCGATCTTAGGAACATGGTTGGTCTTCAACCCAAAGTTGGAGTTTCTCCATTCTTTATTCATCTTCCTTGTGTCCTCATCATGAATTTTGTGGGATACATTTTCACTTTCAGGTGTCCTCTCTATTAGGAATTTTTTCAATCCTTCCATGATCTCCCTTTTTAAACCATCCATCATCCCTTGTAGTTCATCTTTTGTCACTGTCTTCTTTTGTAAATCATTTATGTCCCTATGAATTTCTTCACCTTCATCAAGATTCCAAGTAGGACTGTCTGGAGGCTTATTTGGTGTAGAAGTTCCATTTTTTGGTGGCATGTTGGCAATGTATCACTTTTAAACCTTAATTTTGAGGAGGTTCTGCTAGACAATCTTTCCTCTGTTGTATCTCCAAAATTTTTGCCCTTCTGGGTATGAAATTTTCTTTTTTGTAGTTCTTTGATATTTCTTCTGCAATGCCATGGGTCTAATCAAAATTGGATGTTCCAAGTGGAATTTATGGTAACTTCCCCACAACTTGCTTATTTTTGGCCTTTCCAGGAGATCTCACTTTTATAGTGTGCCCCACAAAAAATAATTAATACAAAATTCTTAAAATTGTAAAAAAAATACTACAAACTATCCACTATCCAATGCAACTAGTCTCACTCAATTTGGATACTCTAGGAATAATTTATGATTTTTTTACCCGGAACACCTGCTTGAGACTAGTCAATATTACTAGTCATATACCCTTTCTTCCATAGGGTATAACTACAAATGTAAGATGACCCAGAATATGAATTTTTTATCACATATATTTTAATAATTTCTGTGAATATCCTGCGTATTTCAGAGTCTGAAACGTTACAGAATAAATTTTATAGCGAAAATTCCGCGATGTCTCAATTGAGGATGATTCCATAACCCTATCTTGCACATGATGTATCTTCGAAAGTATAAGGCCTCTAGAGCTGAAATTTTAACCCAACGTACCTTGATCCATCTACTAAATATCCATCAAATGGTTCCTTCTAAAACATTGTAGAAAAACAAATATAGAGAAAATTCCAAGGTGTTTCAGATGTAGCAGTGAAATCCCAAGACCTTGATATCTGATACAGTATGTTAAGAACCAAATATCAATATAGCATAGAAAACCTCAGAATAAGTACTCCACGCCTTGAAAAAGAGAGAAATTTAGATAATAATCCTCTTCAAGGGGGAAACCTCCTTATACACCACATAAATGTCCAAATACAATATGATTCCAAATGAAAATGTCTCCTTGGTATATATAGGAAACTAGGAGGTACAATTACAACTAATGAACCCAAACCAACATAAATAAAGTAACATTATTAATGTAATATGCCCCAATTAAGGGGTAATGTGCCACTATTTAGGGCTTAACACACACTCTCTCTACCCCCATCCTCTCTCTCTTCTACATATACCCCTCTCCCCCCCTCTCTCTGTCTCCTCCACTCTCCCCCCCTTTCTCTCTTTAACTCTATCTACCTCCATTCACTCTCTCCTCCCCATTCCTCTCTCTCTCTCTCTCGCCTTCTAACACTCTCTCTCTCTACCCTCATCTCTGTCCTCCTCTCTCTCCCTCTCTCACTCTTACACACACTCTCTCGACCCCCCTCTCTGTATTTCTCTCTCTCCCTCTCTCCCTCTCACACATTCTCTCTCTCTCTCTCTATCCCCCCTTTATGTATTCCTCTGTTTGCCTCTCACACTCGCATACACTCTCTATCTACCCCGCCTCTATTTATTCCTCTCTCCCCCTCTCACACAATCTACAAATTTTGGTACATTGCAAGGAAAGACATGGCCTTTACCTAGACATGGAAAGGATTATACCTAGACATGGAAAGACTTAGACCTAGACCTAGAAATGGCAAGGTATGGTAAGACCTAGAGATATACGACGACCATAACCATGACCATGACCTATACCATGACCATGACATATACCTAGACCATGACCTAGAACCCCCTAACTCCATCTAAGCCTATGCATAACCTATAACCAACCCTTAAGCCCTCTGCACTCGAGCCATAAGTGTTTTATTCCTATACCTATTTTTGAATGCCCCACAACCCTTGCACCTCAATAATGGTTCGCTAACCACTGATCTATTCTTCAAAACAATTTCAATCTTAATCTCTTAGGCCCTATTTGTCCCCAAATCCCTACACATATTAATTCATAAAGTTATTTGTGCCACAATAAATGTTGTATATGTTGCATTAAGAGAATGCACATGCTTGTGTGACTAGAAAGAGATGAGTTTGAGTGTGATTGGCACACATCCCTACCCAATAGGAACACACACTAATTTCTACTAGGTAGGGATATGTTCCAAGCACACTCCTCAACCTCATATGCCTGAAAAACATGAACTAGCATGACATATGCACACATAAATAGCAACAAAATATAAGTTTTTTGTCTTTTTGTCTTTTTGGAAAGAAAACTTGTGTATTCTTGTGTAATTGGTAGACGAATTTGTCCATTTGTAAGATAATTATTTTTGGAAATAAAACTTGTGACTTCTTTTGTATTTGGTAGAAAACATTGTGCAATTGGAAGACAATTGTTAGTGGAATGAAAACTTGTGTCTTCTTGAGTATTTGGTAGAACAATTTGTTCAATTGGAAGACAATTGTTAGTGGAAAAATTTCTTGTGTATTCTTCCATAATACAGAGACAATTTTTTATAATTGGAAGACAATTCTCATTGGAAAGCAAACTTGTGTCTTCTTGTGTAATTTGTAGAAAAAATTATTTAACTAGAAGACAATTGTCAGTGGAAAGAAAAAATTTGTCTTATTGTGTAATTGGTAGACAAATTTGTGTAATTGGAATACAATTGAAAGTGGAAATCAAACTTGATGTGGTGTACTTGCAAGCCAATTATTCTCTTTAAACATGGGGAACCTACAAAATCGAAGTAGAAAGTATTTTAGAAAATAAAATCCCATTGAAAAGGTAAATGAAGAAATATAAAAGGCAATGTTATGTATGTCAAAATGTGGGCTTTCAACATATGGAAATCCAATTTCTATAAAAATAGATGCCATTTTTGTTTCTCCTCCATCAACAAAATAAAAGAACATGATTTTAGTACAGACCAATCCGGCTCATACTTATATTGAACCTCCAATCACTATCTCATCAAGACAAGTTTTTATGGATGACCATGAGATGATGGAGGATTTGCTTGGAGTTGATTATATAATGGATGAAATTAGAGAGGCAACTAGAGAAAATCCTTCTAGTGAAGAAGTTCCCTTGGTGCAACCTCTAGTTGGACAGTCAGACGTTCCAGAAACTAGTCATGGGAATTTCCACTCTCCTCCTAGAATTGATCCTTCGGGGATTGACGGAGAAAGAGCCTCTACATTGTTAACTCCACAAGAGGGAGGTCAAGAGTGCCAAGATACGAGTTCATCATCCTTACCTAGATTGAGTGGTGTGCGGAGAAGAACTCCTAAATGCATTTATATGAATGAAAGTGGTCTAGAATCACTTGAAGGTTAGTTACCTAACCATACTATTCATTATAATTATTATAAAATAATTAAAGAATATGTTGAACCAAAATCTGTCGCTAAATGTAAATTATTTTTGGTTTTGTTAAAATATAGAAGTTTGACCACTGTTAGGAGAATTTTAGGCATTAAAATAGTCAAAAATTTAGAAACAAGTCATCATATTGTTAGAAACCTTGTGGATTATTTTCAAAAAATTGGTAAGAAAACTCGTTCTAAATACCGTAATGCATCTCCACATGTCTTGTCACAATCAATTGTTATCAATATCACAAGAAAACGTCATTTTCTCCAGAAATCCTCTCATCTCACGAAATGCAATATCAAAATTATTAGAAAGTATTCTAATAGACGAGATATCCTTAACATAGGTGGCTCAATATTTTTGTGGGCCTTCACTTGTAGGGTACCTTGTTCTTACATGAAGTTAATTGGAGTAGTTAAGAGACTAGTACAAAATTTCTGGCATGACAAAACTAGGCCTTTTTCCAACCAAAGAGATGTACTAAAATTGAGAAGGGTATACAGGAACCAATAACCCCACATTAAACATTTTCTTGACATGACACATACACAATTGTATAACAGATTCATAATTATACATAGTGCACTTAACTTGGGCCAAAGATATTTCCATAAATGAAAGCCTTGGTATGCTCCAATAAACACAATTCATAGCACATGTTGTTGTAGATATCACATTGAGTATGCTTATTATTATGTCACACACACACACACATATTGTGTATTGCATAACACCCTTGTGTAGGAATGCTTAGTTATATTTTTGTCATCATCATCTAGAGACTTTATTCATAACATCTTGTGTATAAGGCCAAAGGGTTGTACATTCTATCAAAAAGATTTATTATATGGGATATGCCCCAAGTGTGATGGAATGGAATTACAGAGCAATTGAATCCATGTGAGTGATGAGTATGAATTGGGTAGGAAGGAGGATGACATGAAAATATTTAAATATGTTTCTTATGATATTGACAAAGGGTAGGAAAGAAAAATGATACAATTGATGACTTCCCAAGTATGACTATGTGACTTCATCAAGGAATTCCTTGAAAATACACAACAATATGTTCATCATGTCCATGTGGATCGATAGTAGGATGAACATTTTAGATTATTTAGAAATACATTTCCCATTGGTATTTCCTTATCAGTGGTTGATTTTGCTGAGAACTACGCCCTTCAACCGAAAAATGAGATTCAAAGCCAATATTATCGCTCAAAGTAGGTAAGCATAATGGTTCATATCACATACATACATGAGTTGGATAGTAACAAAGAAAAAATAGTTATATTGAAGGAGTATCACTTCTACATAAGTGATGATCAATGCCATAACATAGCCTAAACACAACATTACTTTCAATTGTTTTTTAATCACCTTAAGGAGAAGAACATATGGATGGATCAACATTGGATTTGGTCAGATGTTTTTGTGGGCCAGTTCAAAAATTCTTGTGTATTTCAATGGTTGTGTATGTTGCACAAAAAAAATCAAGGTACTACATATTTGAAACTATTTTGAATCTGGGCATGGGAAAGGGGAGCATGACGGAGAAGGATCCTACATAAAAAAAAATCTACACAAGTAAGAAAAGAAGTTCACAAGTACTTCCCTCATTCGAGAAGAAAAACCCATTGTTTAATGGTGTTCTTTAGTAATTGGAGAGGGAACAAGAACCCATGAAGACCAATCAACTAGGAAAGGACATGTACATAGATGTTTTTGGAGATGGTTGATGTATATTGATCAAAGTGATATGAATGAAAAACAATATAGGGCACTCATGGATTCCATTCAGTTCGAACATCAGACAATGAAACAATTGAAATATGGACGAGAAATCACACTTTATTATGTGGTCCATGTAGTAGTAATGAATGGGATGATTGTCAATCCATAGACTAGGTTGATAGATGAGATCATGTATCAATCTCCATTGGTCAAAATATATATATGGAATTATCTTAGTTGGAGGAGGACCACTCAAATATTTTACCATATTATGATCACATCTAAGATCTCATACTACTAGGTTTAATGAATATTCTATTAAATTTTGAATAACTAGCATCAATGTTTTATCCTTCGATAATTTAGTGGACTCGCGTGTTGGCACTCCATTTTCCGTAGGGAACATATATACAATGGTTTCCCCAAAATATAATGAATGTGGCACTAACTATTGGTTGGCACGTTTCTTAGAGGGAAGGTAGACCCTTATGCTCTTAGTAACAGACTCTAAAGGCATTGGATTTTTGATTGGTCTGATGGTTATTAAAGGAAAATATATGACATATGATGAAAGAACATGGAAGAAAGGTGGTTATTTATTTCAATATTATAAACCAAGTGAAGTTGAATACCACTTTACAAACTTGGTTGTTGGTACAAACCTTCAACTACAAACAATGCCCAGTAAGAATGCATCGAAGGTACAATACTTCTTTCCTTACTCTAAGCATGCGAAGTTAATGGATACCATTGGTATTAGAAGTAATCTAGATGGTAAAATTGAATGACCATAGGTATGTAGACCACCCATTGATTTTCAAAATATGGGCATTCCCTTTCCTTTCCATGTCAGGCCTCTCATTTCCTAGCATTGCCTTTTCTTTCCATGTCTAACCTTTCCTTGTCTTGCATTTCCTTACCTTTCCTTGACTTTTCATGTCATTCTTTTCCTTTCCATTCCTTTCCTTTCTTTTCCACTCCTTACATTACCTTAAATTTCCTTGTCTTTCCTTGTATTTCCTTTCCTTTTATTTCCTTTCCTTGTCCTACCATGCCTTGTCCTACCATACCTTGTATTGTCATTCCTTGCTTTGCCTTTCCTTTCCTTTCCATGACTTTCCTTTCCTTGTATTTCCTTGACTTTCCTTGCCTTACCTTGTCTTTCCTTGCATTTCCTTTCCATGATTTTCCTTTCCTTTCCTTTCCTTATGTTTCCTTCTCATGTCTTTCTTTTTATTTCCTTGCCTTGCCTTGCCTTGCCTTATCTTTCCATGCCATGTCTTTCCTTTCCTTTTCTTCTATTTACTTGATTTTCCTTGCCTTAACTTTACTTTCATTTCCTTGCAATGCCTTACCTTGACTTTCCATTCATTTTCTTTCCTTGCCATGTCTTTCCTTGTCTTTCCTTGCCTTACCTTGCCTTGTATTTCCTTTCCTTTCCTTGTCTTCTCTTTCCTTGTCTTGTGTTGCCTTGTCTTTTCATGCCTTTCCTTGCCTTGCCATGCCTTTCCATGTCTTGACTTTCCTTACCTTTCCTTGCCTTTTCTTCCTCTGCCTTGTCTATGTTTCCTTCTATTTCCATGTCATGTCTATCCTCACCTTTTCTTTTCTTACTTTGTATTGTATTGCCATGTATATCCTTGCCTTGCATTTCCTTGTATTGTCTTTCCTTTTATTGTCATGCCTTCCCTTTCCATGTATTACCTTGAACATTACATATACCTATACCTATAACTATACCATGACCATGACCTATACTAGCACTTGTTGAGACTATGACCATGACCTATACTAGCACTTTTTGAGACTCCTATATAAAAAATGATTCCAACTTATTACTCTAGAATATATGTGTAGCATCCTCACCCAACAATATTAATCATGAGATGGGTAGCCATGATATAGGTTTCCAAATTCATTAGAAATATGATACAAATGCACTAGAAAGATGGTCCAAATGATGCCATTGGAAAATTCTTAATGACTAAAAGGATAACTAAAAAAACATTCCATATTTACATTTGATTGAAATTTTGGCTTCGTTTTATGGTTGCTATGGTATTCTTGTACTTTTTGGTTAATTTTTGTTGCCTTTACTTGCCTAACCTTTCCTTACCTTAACTTTCCTTGCCTTGTATTTCCTTTCATTTTCTAGCCATGCCTTTCCTTACCCAGCCTTTCCATGCCATGTATTATCTTGCCATGTCTAGCCTTGCCTTTTCCTTTTATTTCCTTGTCTTATATTTTCATGGTTTTCCTTGTCGTACCTTTCCTTTCCTTGACGAGAATTTCCATGTCATTTCTTTTCTTTTCATGTCTAGCCTTTCCTATCCTTGCCTTTCCTTTTATCTCTTCTTCTTTCCTTTCCTTTCCTCACCTTGCCTTTCCTAGCTTTTCCATGCCATGTCATGTATTTCCATGTCTAGACTTTGCTAACCTTGCCTTACCTTTGCTTTTCTTTCCTTGCCTTTCCTTTCCTTGATCAAACTTTCCATCATGTCTTGTCTTGCAATGTATATCCTTTCCTATCCTTTCCTTTCCTTTTTTTGTCTTTCATTTCCATGTCATGTCTTGTCTGGCCATGCATAGCCTTTATTAGCATTGCCTTTATTTTTCTTTCATTTTATTTCCTTTTCTGTTTTGTAAGATATTTCACATCTGTTTGGCCAAGTCCCAAATGACCATGATACCCTCAATCGATCGACACTATGTTATTCAAAATCAACCCCTTGTTCATAAATTACATTGTGCCTCATTGAGAAAAACTCTAGTTCGAGAGATCCTCCAACATACATTTTTCTAGGAAACATAATGATAGAGGAGGGGTACTCATAGTTGTAACACAGTGACTTGAGTCCAATTCAATCAACAGATCATCCATCCAAGCCATGTTTAGAGTTTTATGGTGAGTTGCAACTTGTCTCCTCAAGTCATTCAAGGACATGTTGACAATTTGGTTCGGGGGCATAAAATCCAAATTGAGTGGAATAAATGAGTTCTATAAGCTCCCACACATATTTATTTCCTAGGCCCATGCTACCATGCTACCCAAAATTGCTTGGCATAGTGTTCATCAAAATCGACCCCTTTTTCAGAAATTGCACTATGCCTCACTCAGAAAAAACCCAATTCTATATATCCTCCAACAAACACTTTTTCAGGAAATGGAAGGACAATCAAGGGGTACCCATAGTTGTAACCTGGTTCTAAGAATCTAATTCAACTCACGGTTCATCTATCTGAGTCCTCGTTAGATTTTTATGGCGAGTTGCATCTCACCTCCTCAAGCCATTTAGGGACATGTTGACATTTTGGTTGGGGGGCACAAAATCCAAAACGAGAAACATAACTGAGTTTCGTAAGCTCCCAAATGTATGTTTTTCTAAGGCCCACGTGACCATGCTACCCAAAATCTCCTGAAATGGTGTTCTTCAAAATCGATCCCTTGTTAAGAAATTGCATTGTGCCTCACTCAACAAAACCCTAGTTTCAGAGATCCTCCAACAAATGATTTTTCGGAAAATGAAATGAAAAAGGATGGGTACCCCTAGCTGTAACTTGGAGACCTAAGTCCAATCCAACCAACAATTCATCCATCTTAGGCCTGGTTATAGTTTTATAGTGATTTGCAAATCACCTCCTCAAGTCATTCAGGGACATGTTAACATTTTGGTCCAGGGGCATAATGTCCATCTTATTGGTTGAATCGTATCCTATCACGAAAATAATCCCAACAAACAAACACCAACAAAGAACCATATTGTAACAAATAATTTACCAATAAGGAATTGGAAATTAACCAAGTGTGGAGATTAACCATAGTGTGGAGATTAACCGAGTGAATTTGAAAATGTCACTATCTGGATATTTGGATATATGACTCTTATTCCCATGCAAGAAACCTTATTTCTTGCATAAAATGAAAATGCTAGCGTAACCCTATATTTGACAAAGACAAAGTCAATATAAATCTACTTAAGAAAATATTTGACGAGGGAATAACTTTTAAAACTTCTTACATGGTTTAAGCATTAGTAGTATCTCTACCTTTTCCATATGTCACATGTTTCTTTTTGTTGACGACTACTTATTGTTATGGCTACTCAATTTTTCCATGTAACATATTTGTTTCTTTTTTCAATGACTATATTTTATCATGTCCTTCATGTATTAGAAGAAAATGGTTGGATTGATATTCATGATTATTTCAAAATTTATTTAAATTTATACCAAAAAATCCCATGGCATGCTCAAGCTTCAACACTAAGGAACTAGTTTTGATTGGGAAATAGAAAGGCAAGGAAAGGAAAGGAAAAGAAAGGCAATTCAAGGTAAGGCAAGGAAATGAAAAGCAAGGCAATTCTAGACATGGCAAGGCAAGGCATGGAAAGGAAATATCTAGGTCTAGGTTTAGGTGTGGGTCTGGTGTTAGAAACATAGGTGTGCTTGTTTCACCATAGACATTATAGAAATATTGTCACCCAACCATAGGCATGAAGGCCACCCCCGAGCACCTTAATCTTGACAGAGAGAATAATTCCAAAATCAAACCCTAGAACCAATAGCCAACCAAGGTAGTACACCTCTCGCCAGAGCTAGCGTACCAGGAAGAAATTCCAAACTATAACCAAAGAGAAAGTCCAAGTCAAAACTGAAATGCCACTTGCAGCAGCTGCAACTGCAGCTCCTCTCCATACTTTCACACCAATGGTCTTATGCAATTGTGTGAGAGAGTTTGACAAATGAGCTCTAGCTCCCTCTTATTTATAGTCCTCCAAGTGACTTGACTAGGATGACTTCTACTTCTGGAGGATAATATCTCAATAATAAATATTCTCTTGAGATGACTTGTATCCTAGGGTTATTATCCAACGTTTTAGGGTTTCTCTTACTTCCCAAAATATTCTAGTCTTGTCAGGGTTACATGTAGAGGTTAATACCCCCCACAACTACCATAATATCAACACTCCCTCCTAGCTAGGGAGGTATTATAGGAAATGGTCTTGAGCACAAACAGACCATTCAACCGGTAGAATCATCATAGCCACACAGACTATCTCATGGTCAAATAATGAGAACCATCATCACTATCACTATCATCTGATAGCATCAACTACATCATATTTTCGAAGCCATACTCCATCTATGTAATCAGGCATGATGTCGAATAAGTCACTCACGCCACAGAGTGATACAAGAATCATTCTTCTAATCTGGACACATGTCCTGGAAGAATAATTGTTCCAACAGATGTTGAAAGCCACGCCATGGGATACAAGGACTATTCTTCTAATCCGGACATACATCCTACAAGAATGATTGTCCTGGGCCATTTTCCATAGGGAGAATGTATGTACATCAACATATTGACTATCCATATAGATGGTAATAATCTCCAACACTAATGATAGTCTCCATGGAAATCAGAACAATGCCATCTAATAGAACACAATTGTGTCTATCCATAGTAGTAAACAACTACTACCCAGTGGTAAACAACCACTCCTAGTAGCACACAACTACTAACCAGTGACACATAGTCACTATCAGTGGATCACATACACCACAATAGAAAACAACTACTATCCAGAGACATAGAGTCTCCACAA